>JAODUH010032271.1:0-47610 GCA_027564835.1 Typhlichthys subterraneus
GTGTGTGTGTGTATATATATATATATATATATATATATATATATATATATATATATATACACACACACACACACTGCACAATTGGTTTAGCGTCATCCACTTAAATGGTTGAAGTACATAATATGTTTGCATTTTGAATGTGAAATGACGCTTGACCACTGTTCCGTTTCCTCGTTCATAGAACCACTTTTTACAAAGGCTAAATTAACTATGTAGTCATTCTTACTGGATATATTGTCGCCACGATTCACCCCAACCATTTACAGTCCTTCATAAAATCACCAAAACAGGCCATATTGTCGATCTCTATTGTTGACGAAAATGAAGACTTACTTTGCATATGGTGTCCCGACCAGTACATAATGACTCCCTTAGTCTCTGGTGTCCCAGGGGCCGAATTGGTGATTCATCTTCCTTTCAAATTGAGGAATTGAAACTCCTGCTACTCTGTATTCATTTCAAGGACCACCCCATTTCTGTCTCCAGCGAGCTTCATTGCACAAGACATCTTCTGCCAAACACACATGCACAGCAGCGCAGCAGCTATCTATAGTGTACGTGTTTTCTCCGCTGACCTTCACCATGGAAAGTTCTGGCAAGAGCTGTGGTCCTGGCATCAATTTTAGCACTCTGCTTCTCATCTGCAACCCCCAACCCGTCACCAGGCCTGTGACGAGGCCTCAGCCTCAATCAACAAGAGGTGGGTCCTGTAGAAAGAACGATGAGACATGCTATATTTTTTAATTGTTATTTCATTCATAATGTACAGTATGTGTTTACGGTACATGATGAGCATAAACCCGGGCCCAAAACTCTGGTCGTTGCAAGTCAATATGTAACTGTTTCTGTTTGTCAAGCTACAAATGTAAAAAAAATGAATAAATCCTGCTTTGTTTTCCAGAGCCATTTCCTAATGTAGCCGTCATTTCCCAAAGTATTTCTCCTGTTGGTCAAGCTGACACTGTGCTACTGGCGCCAGTCCTGTTTGTCTCAGTAGGGCTGGTAGCTCTGGGGTCCGTCATGGCTCTCATACTTTTGTCCATCATCTACAGACGACAGACCAGGGAAAGTACCATTACAGGTAAGGACAGGGTAGTTAGGGTTGTGTCGGTGTGTGTTGTTGTTTGCTTAAGTGTAACACTGTTTGAGAGTCATGAAGTCAATGAAGCACAACGTTCGTCACCCCAGAAACTCCTCTGTTTCTGTTCTCCTCTCCTCTGGGGTCCCATGAGACAACCAACTCTTACTGTCTATTCTGGTTTGAGCACGCATCCGTCGTTGGGTTAAGAAGGGTAAAGAAGTCCTCATGAGACCTTAAAGCACATCAACTGACAGTGATCCACACTGAAGATAGGTCTATTACAGTAAATGCATCTTGTATATGTGCAGTTGCCTCTCGTGACCACAGGGGAATTCCAATATTTATCCCGGCAGCTTTAACGTGTCCACTTAAATGTGTCCACTTAAATGCTCTCATTTACATACCACAGATTCAAGTTCACTTTCATAACTTAAAAGTATTGAAATAACTAGAACATTGTTAAATAACTGTAATAATTTGTAATAACTACCATATCATGTACCTTTACCATTTACTATGTATATATTTTTTTATTAATGTAATTATCGTGTTCGTTCCACAGTGGATACAGAGTCAGGCCACGACCCGCTTAATCAAACTCATGTCAAAATCCAACCACCGCCTTTAGAGGGAAGTGCTCAAGCACAGATGTCCCAGGAGGAGCTCCTTCTGTCCTGTCCTCCTCTGAATGGAGGAGCACTGGCGGCCTGCAGATGTCCCCAAGCACCTGGGGCGGCGGTGCTGGATGGAGGCGTGGTTATGTGTAGCTCCCTGGGGAGGCACACCATCCCACTTCCTGCTACAGAGATGGGAGGCACAGCGTTAGTGACAGCCAAGACTGTGTAGAGCTGTGGGGGGAGGGAGGAGATAGGCAGTAGCCTCACCATCAGAGAACTATAGAACAACACCACCACACCAGCCATATTCTGCAATGTTAGTTTGCACGGAAGGAGACATTTTTTTTCTCATGGGATGTGAGTTAGTGTGTTTGTGTGTGTGTGCATGCATGCGTGCGTGCGTGACTTTGTTTTATAATATTGGGCATTTGGTTATTGGTTTTTATATTCCTCGACAGATTGCTCTGTCCCTGCCAGCTTTTATCATAAAAGCAGGTGTGCATTGATATTTTGCGCTGCTATTTCTGAAATGTGTTACAGTAGGCTATATGACATATTGTCTCTTTGGGATGTATTCTATGTTTGCAGATATTCTGTATGTACTGTGTGTGTGTGTGTGTGTTTATTAATAATTCCAACTACCATTGTAATAGTATTGTTCTTGTATACAGAAACCTTTCGCTGCATGTATTTCACTGAACCACAAAAACAATAAACATAACAGATATTTTGCACATAAAGGTTTCTTTCTAATACCAATATTTAATTTAACACAAAACAAAAAAATACTTGAGTATTCTTAGAATATTTATAGTTAAGTATTTATTTTTCTGTTTTTACATTAGGACAAAATATGCTCTGATGACTAGATATTTACATGGTAAATAGTTACCTGCTGTTAATATTTTTGTTAAGGTAAAAAAAGTAACTTAAGAATATTTTCAGGATGTTTACAAAGGTAGCCTACTTTGCCTGTGGGTAATACACCATAGAGGTGCTACAAAAAAACATGATCAAAAGGTATTTGGGGGAAGGATAAATAAGTATGTATATAATATGTAATGCACATAGTGAAATGACAAAAGTGAGAGAGCTTACAACTAGGGATGGCACCGATACAATACTGAGATCGGAAATCGGTCCGATACTGACTTAAATAGCTGGATCGGTATCAGTGACAATTGGACAGTTGTAACTGATCCATGGGGCTAATCCAATTAAATAAATGTACATGTGTAGGTCTACTGTCAAGCATCAGCATGTTTAACCTACCCAGGCCACACCATCAGCAGCAGGTTTCTAAAATGCAAACTAAGTCCCTAAATAGAGATTGGCTGTCATTTACTTAAAACTTAAAACTTGAAAAAATCTAACACTGGAACGGCTTGGTACTTGGTATCGGCCGATACCCAAAGTTCTGGTATCTGTATCGGTATCGGGACTGAATAAACTGGATCGTGCCATCCCTATCAGCCCATAGGTGAACATCATGGTAATGTACAATTCCTCCTCTAGATGGCGTCAGTGTTCACAGGTAGGTGCTGACGTTGTCAGCCAGGTGGAAGTATTCCGTCAAGCTGCTACTGGTGTCTCGCCGACGGACTTTGGTTGACAGGGTCGTCCTGTCGATGTCGTCGTCCGTGCTGGCCCCTCTCTTCTTCAGGCTGGACACGATCATCTCCGCCAGGTCCTGCTGTAGCCGCTGGAAGTTCTCCCTAAGAGCAAGGCAGAGGATGCTAACGTGTTGCTGTTTGTGTTAGCATGAAGTGGAATGGGATTAATCAGAGCCATGAAAAGGTTAAGAGGCTAAACCTATAACATATATATAACTTCATTTTTGGGTAATTAGTAGTCAATAAATTCACCGATTTACATCTTAAATTGATTTTATAGGGTACTTTTAGTATTTAAGTTATCTTTCGGGAACTATTTTGAGGCTCCATTTCTGTGGAAAAACGGTCCACTGGAGTGAGCGGAGATGGCGCGACCCTCTCTTTACATGGCTCTGGGATTAATAAAAGACTCACGCTGTTGGTGGTGTTGGCAAGTTGTATTTCCCTCCCATCACCCCTGTTAACCAGTACGTCATTTCTTTGCCTTTACCCTGTGGGTGAGGTATGCCAGATTAAAGGATTACATGCCATACACATGCCATTGACTGTGTGTAGTCTACAGTTCATCATGAATAACAGCATACACCAGAGGTCTTCAACAGGGGGTCCGGGACCTCTAGCGGGTCCTCATGGGTACTGCAGGGGATCCTCCAAATTACTTAATTCCAAATTTATTTTCGTCCAAAATTTAAAATGTCAGCAGATACACATTAACATAAATACAACCTGTGCTATAAATACTGTATATACATATATTTTAATGGCTTAGTTAGTGGCCTTCATTTATACATGGCACTATAGGACCCGTCTACACATTATTGTTAGCCCAGCAAATACATTGTTTTTAGGCTACCGGGCGATAGGGGGTCCCTATGTGGTGGGGGGGCCCTGTGGTGTTTCTATCAGCCAAGGGGTCCTTTGCCCGAAAAACATTGAAGACCTCTGGCCTCCACCTTAGCATTACCTTCAGGTAAGTCTCTCCCCTCTTTTCATATTCAAATTTGCAGTCAGTCCTCTGCAGGATGTTAATGGTGGGCTGGCTGACATGAATTCTCAGAGCTGGAAAAAGGAAAAACATTTTAAAAAGTCATATGCAATTTAGCCAAAGTGAAAACTTTGCAGCCTCTCAAACTAGATGATTGGACAGGTCGGTTCAATTAGCCTACCCTAAGATTGCTAGGACCAGAAATCTTGTTTGGATTAGCAATTCTAATAGTATTACTGTTTTAGAAATAGTAATAGTAGTTACACCACTAAAAAAAAATGATATAATAATAATATTCCCAAACACTGGTGCTGTGTGCGCGTGCATGTGCGTGCGTGTGTGTGCCTTACGTAGTCCCGTGGACTCCATACGTGAGGCCGTGTTCACCGTATCTCCAAAGAGACAGTAGCGAGGCATTTTGTTTCCCACCACTCCTGCTGCGCAGGGGCCTAAGAAATAAAACTTAGTTAGCCATATTGACAGATATGTAAGTAAGTAAGTAAAGTTTATGTATAGAGCACCTTTCACAGACAAAGGTCACAAAGTGCTGTACAGTAAAAGCAATGAAAAAAAATAAAATCCTACACCGTACAAAATAAAAGCACATTATAATATAAAACACTATGTTGCTAATTAAAAGTTTGCCGAAAAATATGTGCATGTTCTGGAAGATCTGACTGAACAACATAACTAATATAAAGTTCTCTGAGGTCTAGTTTAGTCCTAAATGTTAAGCTAAAATAGAACATTGCCGGAAATAATATGCCGAACAAAATGTGCATAATTGTGACCTTTAAAAGAAGGTTGGATAGGGTGTGCTTTCTAGGAGGTGATGATGCTAGAGCTTGGGTTACCTGAGTGCACCCCAATACGTATCCACAGGGGAATGCCTGGCAGGTGCTCTAGCTGGTAGGTCCCTACAAACGACAGGATGTCCAGGGCCATGTATGCTACGTCGACCGCATGCCGGTTCCCGTTCCGCTTGGGCAGACCTGAAGCCACCATGTAAGCATCGCCTATTGTCTCCACCTGACACCGATAGATAGGGCAACACAGAGGAGGAATCATCTCAAGAACGCACACCTGTACTCACTGTTCTGTGGTTTAATACAGCATTAAGAATAATGATGGACAACCAGGCTATATTGACACTTAAAGTGGCTCTGATTGGACCAATTCAGGTGTCAGTCAAGGTCAGTCATTTTGAGATCTTGGCAAATGTCTTGGCTAATAATTACATGTGAGTGCTAAAACTGAAGTTTTGTGAATGGAAGATTGCATCTCTTTAGGCAAATATTAAATTATGCAACAACAGTCACGTGCAGTACTTATTCATGTATGTAATATTGTGTTTCGGACTAAATATTTTACTGGATTGGATAATCTAGTGTGTGAATGTAATCAATGTAAGAATATCGTTTTTGACTGTTAGCAATCAGTGGAATAGTCTCCATGGGTGTTAAAATTTACGGTTAAATTGGTGGTCTGACAAAAGCGTTGATTGCTGTTGTTATTGTATCTTTAAATAGTTTATATCAATCAAATCACAATACTCTTAGCATATTTAAAATGTGTATAAGGAACTATACACTCAAACATATTATCCATGCATATCCAAAAAGCCTCCAAACAGTGCTGACAGCCAGCTTGGATACTTATTTCATATCATGTCCCCAGCCTCCGAAGCTTCAGATATTCACTATTAATTACTACAAAAGCTTTTGGGCCAGCCCTATAGCAACAACAGAGGAACACACACAGTGGGAGTCTGATGTCTGCTCAGGACACAATTACTCCCCTATATCTTAACATAGAAAATGTTACTGGTAATGTTAACAATAAAACCTTTAACCGATATATGCTTCTCTCTAACATAATAGTATCATGTGTCTTAATTAACCCAAAACAACTAATGTAATAGAGGGGATCCTTTTGAGCTTCTTTTTAGTTGAAGGTTACGGTCAAAGGAAATGATTATTAGCCCCTGTGGTCATAGAGATAAACGGTGGGTAGGGGGCAGGTGCGTGCACGTGTGCATGTCAGCCGCCCAGCAGTATAGCGGGTATTGCTGAATGTAGCTTCTCGTAACCACATGCATTACACATCACACACACACACACACATATTTATATGCAGGGATCCACACAAGTCTGTAAGGTCACTTGTTATCTAAAGATACTGAGATCGGAAATCGATCCGATACTGATTTAAATATCTGGATCGGTATCAGTAACAGTAACAGTTGTTGCTGATCTATGGGACTGATCTAATTTAAATAATTTACATGCGTAGGTCTACTGTCAAGCATCAGCAATGTCTAACCTTCCCAGGACACTCTATCAGCAGCAGGTTTCTAAAATGCATGTCAATCGTCATTTACTGGAATTTAACTTAACTTAAACCTAACCACTCAATACATACATCAATGTAATACATTATAATATTTACTTATATTCATATATAGCCGATGTTACTTTATGTTTTACAGAGTTAGGAAAGCAGTCTTCAAGCCTGATTCCTTTCCTGGTTCCTTACACAAAACATGATTCCCAGTCTGTTCCTCAGTCACAGTGAGGAATACATCTTATATTAACACTGGAATCGGATCGCTACTCTGTATCGGCCAATACCCAAAGTGCTAGGTATCGGTGTCGGTATCGGGACTGAAAAAATTGGCTCGTGCCATCCCCAATTACCTTATAGACGTCGTGGTGGTCAAGGATGCTGTCAAAGTTCTTGTAGATGTCATTAAGCATGTCCACCACCTCCATGGGTGTGCTGTAGTGACACAGGGTGGTGAAGCCCACAATGTCGCTGAAATACACGGTCACTTCCTCAAACAGCTCTGGCTTTACTTTGCCTGTCTCCTTCAGCGAGCGTACCACTGGCCTGTCCACGGGAACAGAAGGGAGTTGAGGGATGGAAACACGTGGCACATTTAAAGTCTTACTGTCTGACTTGGATATAGGCACATCTGGATGTATATGTTTTAAATGATATATATACTGTCTTAAATCCATGATGCTGATGACTGTGACACTTATTGCTGTATAATTGTTATTAATACTCTCATTGTAAATGTTTGTATTGTAAGTGTTTTAATGTTTTGAAACAGCTGGTGGCTGCTGTCTTGGCCAGGACGCTTTTGTAAATGAGATTCTTAATCTCAATAAGTCTTTCCTGGTTAAATAAATGTATAATAAATTGTGTTTGTATGGAGGACAAGACTGATCATGAACGATAGGTCACACTACATACATGGTAATAACAAATACACCTGTCATACATGAAGATACACAAAGGGAACTTGAAACGTCTAATTCAATATACGTAAATTAAGGCAAATTCAGTTTGTAATTTTATGCAAAGAATATCCCTATTAAGCAGTAGATCGTTTTCCCACCTGGTAACATATTTAGCTAGGCAGGCGTTTGAAGAGGTAAACTGGGTGATTTCTGTTCATTTTTAATAATTTCTAACTGGAGTGCAGAAGATTAAAACCAGCAGTTATTAAAGTGGGTGATGTTAACGCTACAGGGGTCACGCGATGATAAATGTACAATCTTTCAACAGGATGATGCATTGTTACCCAGGTAACAACATAAAGTTGAGGCGGTCTGCCCTGTCCCTCTCAGCTTTATATAAGGACGTTCTCTCCTCCACTAGATGCTCCAGATTCCTGGAATACATCTGCAAACGACGGATCAGATTGTCCATGTATGTCTCACTGGCCTGGTTGTGCAGGTTACTGTAAAAAGGAACAAAGTCATCCATCTTATAATGATACTGAGTTTGTAACTATAGCTTTCTTATCTCAATCCAAGTAAACATTATGTTCTGCATTACAGTTTTTGATCACTTAATTTTTTTATTCAAATGTTTGTTTGCTTTTTCTCCTTCACCTCCATTGGCATCCTAGTTTCTCAATTTAAATGTAATATAACTATAACTATATAATATAACTATGACCTATACATACAAATCTGACTGATCTGAGATGTATTTTTCCAGAGGAATATTGTGGCTAAATGACAAAAAATGACAATGACAATTTTATCCCAGCAATTGTTGGTCCCTTTAGGCAACACAACAACTACACAACTAGAAGGTTTTACAAACAGTGACCAAAGAGCTTAAAGAGGGAGACTGTCATAAAATATATGGAATATCACAGTTATTGTTTAAAATATAGTATTCACTGTTTTATTTACCTAAAAATCTTACGCAGAATTCCCTCTATTTTCTTAAACTCTGGCCTCCGTTCTGGGTCCTCATCCCAGCAGTTCTTTATCAGCATGTATAACTGTACAAATGTGCAAACACAAAAATGTACAAATGTACAAATGCACACACACACACACACGCACACACGCACGCACACACACACACTTATAAATGCCATTCCACAACAACTAAATATAATTGTGCAGATTAATGAATATTACCTCAACTTGACACTCTGATGCCCCCTCAAGCCAGAGGTCAGGTCTGAAGACAATGGATCCACAGGGATAATGCACCCTGTTCATCTTCTCTGAGCAAATGGACAGAGTAAACACTTACTGTAAAGCAGGGGCATAACAATCAAAACACTGGACTGAACTATATTTGCATGTACTGTAGAAGTCATTTAAATAACAGCATTCCTTGCTAGCTATACACATTACATTTAACGGTGATGCTATTCGGGAGTGATTTGGTACTATTATTATTATATTATATTACTACAGTACATACGCCAGGCCTACCTTTGCGGTCAGAACAGAACTCTGTATAGAATGTAGGTCGCCTCAGTACAATCTCATGGGCAATGATGGCATAACTGTACACATCTCCTTTCTGAGAAACTCCACTTTTACGTAGATGTTCAGGGGCTGTCCACAAGTCTGGAGGTCCAGAGAGAGACAGAGATGTTAGGAAAGCTTATTCCTTCTAGGGACTGCAGATGAACATTTGCCTATACAGCTAAACCTGACACGTATACATGACCTCTGTTAGTTGTTGTGGATGTTAATTAATGTGTATTGTCCCGTACTTAATAAACATTAACATACATTTAAACAAAAACATAAACATAAATTTAAACTTAAACTTAAACATAAATTTAAACATGAATGTAAATGTAAACATAAACATAAACTTAATCTTAAACATGAACATAAGGAAGACTCTTTAATGCATGACCTCACTGTGAGCAGTGTTGAAACAGGCCCTCTGTAGCCCACCCCACAGATCCCATGTAATGCTCCAGGTCTCACCTCTGCCTGGGCTGATGATAGTGTGACAGCCAAAGTCAGTGATCTTGACCACCATGCGATTGTCGACCACACAGTTGGTGGACTTGAGTCGGCCATGGGCCTCAATGTTACTGGAGTGAAGATATGACATGCCCTGTATCAGGGTAGGTACAACATTGTAGCATCATTAATATGATAGGTTGCTCTTGGTCGTAAGTTGCTCTTTGATAGTAATACTTTACTACCTCAAAAACGTAGACCAGTCGATGTTGGATAGTGTTGAATCAGGAAAGCAGGTTTTAATAATACAATGGTGTACAGCGAGGGAAATAAACATATGGTTTCACAAGTAATATGCTCCACCACACATTTCTTATTACCCAAGGAAAATCTGGAGCTTTATAGTAAGTTAAAGTACAGAGCGGGAAAGGTAACAATGGAAAATGTTAATTTGATTGTGTCCAATGAGAGCTCAGCCTTTAGCTGCCTACCTGCAGCCAGTGCTGGATATGGGGGAATGCAATCAAACAGCAATGTGCTGCCAGCCTGTTTGTCTGCCTGGGGCAAAGCTGGGTGTGGTGGAGTTGGCACATGGAAATTAAGTCTTTGTTTGAGACTACGTGGTAAATTAGGCATGAGATGCATAGGAGGAAAACAATATTTAATCCTGTTCAGTCTGTCTGTTGAGGGCAATAAACTATAATTATTAATTGAATAATCAAATCACAGCCCTTCAAGATTGTATATACAACCCAGAATTACTGTCTAAAGCCTTAAACGTGCCCTATTGTCCCCAACAAATAGCTTTTCCTACACTTCACCCTGCCACTTGAAGCTTCTGTAGGTCAGACACGAGTTGCAACGAGAGCTAGCTAAAAACGAAAGAAGGAGAGCAAGATTTTGTAAATCAACAACCTAAAATGTCTCCTCCTCCTCTGCTCCCTCCCTCGGGAACCAGTTGGTCCGCCGTTGCAAAGCCCACTGAGACATTTGTTTGTAGGTTTGCCAGGCCGGTCGGGAAAAAGAGGCCCTGATTGGTCATAATCTAGCGGGTATCTGACCAAATCTAAATCAACATAGAGGCGATACCAGACCAGAGCAGATATTCTCACAGAGCACTTCACTCATTAATAGCTGACTAATGTCTATGGCATATCTAAAATCATGACACTCAATCTATAGCTGTAAAATCCTACCTGCAGTATCTATGAGTAAACACCTCCAGTCATCCTCTCCTTCTAAATAACTAAATATTGCTTTTTCTCCACCTGCCTACGTAAACAATTTGTATCGCAATGTACAGTATACTTTTCTGTTGTTTTTTTGGTTTAAAACCTCACTCAGATTTACTTTTCTATCGTTTTTTTGGTTTAAAACCTCACTCGGGTATACTTTTCTGTGTTTTTTTCCGGTTTAAAACCTCACTCAGGGCACCGTAAAATATATCAATTTAGATTTCATGAAAATAAATAAATAAAACGTCGTCCATAAATAATTTGTACTTGCAGAAAATGCCCCAAAATATGATACTATAATCTGTCAATATTTTTATGATTTGGAAAAAAGTAATTATAGTTATGTGAAATAACAACTATTCATACCTTTGCTATGTCATACATGACTGATATCTTAAACTCCATGTCCATGAAGGTTTCATCAGGGTAGGAGATCCTATCATTAAGGACATGCTGTGAACCAAAGGAGGTTAGAATTGTCACATTTAATATATTGTAAAATATGTAAATAGTATAAAGGTACGCATATAATCTTGTACTGTCTCACTGCACTACACGCTCGCTCCCACAGGTGCAGTGCGGTGAGACAGTGCAAGACATGCTAATAATAGTAATTAACCAATAGTAAATATTTTACCCTGAGGGAACCCCTCTCACAAAGCTCAAACACTCCAAACACACCGTAGTCAAACTTCACCGTGCCATAGAACTTGGTCAGGTTGTAGTAATCAATACGAAGGAGCTACAACCATGATGGAAACATGCATGACAGGGCAGACAGAATCAACAGTGTTATTGTTCCATGTAGATGCACTGTAGCTTTGCAACATTTTGTTGTAGCGATACTGTACTGTACTGTTGTAACTGTTTACATCCCAAAATGGCACAAATTGCCAACAACCTCTCCAGATACATGTTTTGACCTGTGCCTTCACCCTGTTACCTCTTCCTCAAAATGTAAGGTTCAGCCCTATAGTAAATGCTATTTAAAGCTTCTCTGTGGTCTCCCTTTAAATTGGCTAACACACCGTACATAAAGGTCACTCACAACGAGGGAAATCACTGACTAACAGAGTTGAAATAAGCAAATGTATAGTGAACACTGATCGCTGTGACATTCAAATGAAGATACTTATATATATTATATATATATACATATATACAAGAACAAAATTCAAATCAAGTGCAGAATAAAAGGCATGAAAACTTCTGAAGTAACCTAATCTGCACTTAAGAGGAACTTTAGCAGAGAGAATGAGGAAGTAATTTCAAACATTTGCCATTGTACAAACACAACTTAACATACTGTGTAACATGTCATGTTTCTCTTTCATGCTATATCATTTTCTCCTTCTTTCTAATGAATGCCTTACTGTGTTGAGTTCAATCTTCTGGTTCTCTGTGAAGATTCCATCTGTGTTTTTCAGTTCTTTTAAAATAATAGGCTGATGGCCAGAAAACAAAATGTCAATAAGAAAAGTTAATAAAAATACAAATACAAAATTAAACATTTAGCGAGAGATGTACTTTGCGTTACCTTTTTGTCATAGCGTCCCCGACGGATCTGATAGATGCTGTCCCTTCTTTTATCATCGTCAATCTTTCAGACAGACAGAGACAGACAGACAGACAGACAGACAGGTACAACATGCACACACAAACATAGCCAAGTTTGTTGGAAGCCTCATTGAAACGGTAGTATTGGGATGCAAGTGAATATGTGTATTATGAGTATGAGGATATGAGTATTTTAAGAAATCAAGCATAGCGATAGTTCAGGCAGGCCATGAAGTCACCATGCTTAATCTCAGTTGTCATCTGATCACAATCAGCTCACTGCCCAGCTGATCTCAGTGACCAGACTGCTCAGCTGATCACAGCAAAGCACAGGATTGGCCAATCTAGTCAGGGCGCTAATTTAAGCGTCCTTAGCCTACACACATTCTTAGCGCTTTTTCTGCGAGCATTTCTGTGTCCCACCACATCCCCCCCCCCCCGCCCCCCTCCTAGAATGCTGTGTTTGGTTCCTTAATGTCACAGTGAGGCTTGCTCTGTTCTGTACCCTGTAGGGGGCATTCCATGTACGTGCCTGGAGAGGGTTTCCTTGTATGCGCATAAAAGGGCAGGGACCTCCAGCAGTGTATTTTGATATATGTAGTACTATTACACATGCATAAGTTAAATGGTGATGGGTGATGGATAAGTGATGGGTACTGTCTCTCCTCAAAGGATTGTATTTAGCTAACGTTTAAAAAACGTAAGAACATAGCTTGGAAAAAGAGGTTTCTGTTACTCAGCTCCATCATCTTGGAACACCTTGTATTGTATTGTATTGTGCAATTGTTTTGTATATGACTCGCTGCTGCCTATCTTGGCTAGGACGCTCATGAAAAAGAGATTCTAATCTCAGTGTGCCTTCCTGGTTAAATAAAGGTTTAATAATAATAAAAATACGTCCATGGGAGCCCCAGCGTAAACAGGTTAGCTATGTTTGAATGTCCCATACATGTTTCATAATTCCCACATAGGCCTACTGTTTTATGTAGAGGCCCTTGTCACAAATGTCATCATGAATCATCTACCATGTGGTCTCTTGGTCGGTTCATCATGTCATATATCATATATTTATTGTAGCACAAGTACTGTCATCTAATATGGCCTCACATCACCTCATCTCAGTATATCTCACCTGAAATTAGTTTACATCACATTTTATTTTACGTCTTACATCATATCATCTCTTATCAGTACACCACAAGAACTTGTCTCTTGTTATTTCATCTCACGAGATCTCATTGAGTTCTTTCTCTGATTAGATTTAATCTCATCTAACATCATCTCATTCAATGTAATCTCATCTGAGTGTTTCCCCATCTCATCTCTATATGAAACAAACAATGACAATTCTGTATTGATGAGAAATCAATAGTGACCCTACTTTCAGAGAGACCTCCTTCTCATCCAGTGGCCCGATAAGGTCTGGGTTGATATGTGACCATTTCTTGTGGTTCAAACGCTCCCTTCTGTTCTGCCTGTCATTATGTAAACAAACACTTACACACACATGCAAGTCATATTATCTACAAGATGACAGGATGTCATTTGTTCTACTCAATGGTCATGAGATAAAGACACAAATCTATATGTTAGCATTTACTAAAATGAATGCAATAGCTTGCATTTAGCCTACCAGTAGAAGATGAGAGCAATGACTGTCACCACAACCACGCTGACACTCAGAACTACAACAACGATGTCCTGTGTACTAGGTTCTAGAATAACACACACACACACACACGCACACACACACATATTAAACACACACATAGGAACTCATTACAGTAATTACTCCCTTTTTCCTATAATAATATTAATTTAAAAACACAATGTTTGATATAGTAATGAGGCTATAGTACGGTATGCTGTATATCACAGGATATCACTACATAGGTGTGTTGGTGTGTATTACTGGAATTCGTTGGTTGGTCATCTGGAAGTCGACCGCCTTCCCAGAACAGAGCAGGGTTTGGATCTACTACGATGACCTCTTTTGTAGACGTGTCCAAAGTAAGCAATGTCTTGTACTGGGGAGAAAAGCAAGTTAACATATGCCTTGTCTGGGAACAAATGGACCATTTAACATAGTCCTGGCCAATGGTGAGTGTTCCCACCTCGCCAGTGAGCTTGGACGTGTAGATCACAGAAAAGTTGCAATCCCTGTCTCCATGCTCATCCAGCACATATTGACCTCCTATTCCTGCATTCATAAACACAAGACATGAATATAAACCTTGGTGTTTCACATGTCGAAGCCAAAATGTTCCAGAAAAGATACAGTGTTCATACCGTTAAAGTTAGCATTCCCAAAGGGGTTGTCTGTGTCACTTGAAACAATGGTGGATTCCCCACCGCGCTGCTTTTGTAACATCTGTTCCCGAAGCACCTTTCCGAATAACAGTGTCCCATCATGATAGCCAGCCATATAGTCATTTATCTTTTATATGAACAGCACAGAAATGAGAGGGCGCGTCAAAGAAACAGACAGCAGATAAGGAAATACAATCATGTTCCTGGCTATATAATGGCTGATGATAGCGATGATAGCGATTGAGCGGTTCTCAAACTTTACATGTGTACTGTGTATTTCAATTTGTAGTGGGGAATAGATGGACCTGGCTCAAGTGTTAGAAGCAGTGTGATAGAGAGATATTCACCGTTCCGTTGGTGTCTGGTTTGTAGCTGTGGTTTCTTTGTGGCAGGGTAACTACCAGGACATCTTCCATTCCAGGAGCAGATGTTTTGTTGGTGTAATACCGAAAGCTAAAGGGAAAGATTGTGACTGGTAACTTGTTGTGTAATTAACAACAGAATTTGCCATATGGTCTGTAAATGAGACAATCAATCAGTATGGGAGGAGAGATAGGGAGAATCCTTACTTATAAATGTCGAGGAGAATGAACAAGATATCTGGTTGAATTTGTATCCGTCCTTTTATGGTGCTGATGTCACGGGGGGACCCGCAAAGAATGAAAACTGACACAATATAAAATAAGTTACAAATTTAGATATTTATCTATTTGATTTTCAGACTTATTTCCAAAAAAATAATACAATTTAAAAAAAAAGAGTAGTTTACTGTAGTACAGTAGTTTATTGTTCTTAAAATATCGTCATATTTACAGGGGAACACCTTCCTTATGGAACTATTTGACACAAATCTAATTGAATTGTGGCATTTTTTAGTAAAACCTGTAGCTTTACCTTTGAATGTTTTTTCTGTTTTTGTTTATTAAATATTGATTGTCCCATTTGCCTGCATCCACTGTCTCCTGGAGCGTTATTCCAGTGCTTGCGTCTGGAATTTGCATGCAGCTTGTGTAAATGCGCATACAGAATCAGTTAATTTGTATAATAATTAATAGACCATAAAATGTAATAGCTTTTTTGTCAGCCAGGCTTTTAAAATATTAACAAGGTACAATCTTGGCCTGGGCTTGAACTCTTGCCATACATTGGACGTATGTTTTTGAGAAAAAACAGAAACTGCTGATTACAGTAAACACAGCATTCAAATGAATGAAGTATTTTATTCAAAACGTCATCATGTGTAGACTTACAGTACAAAGGAGGTATGGAAGTCATATAGTTAGGTTTGTATTAAAGTTCAGTATATGTCAAAGCAGTACATGATACAAAACACAGAGTCTAGTTTTAGCATGGCTCCAGCTGTTACTTAACTTTTAATTCCTTTACTTTGCTTACTCCTTGTTGTATTGCCAGGTATTCTAAGTCAATCAATGTCACACTGTCATGGTCTGTCCCCTGTCTAGTGAATCCTGTCTGTTAGTTTTCCCTGTGTTCTGTGTTTGTGCAGTCCATGTTTTGCTTGTGTATCAATGCTGTGCCTGTCCAATGGTCTGTCTTGTCTCTCTGTATTTAAACCCTTGTGTTTCCCCTGTTCTGGTCCATCGCTGTTGTATGTGGCGCACGTTCCTTGCTCTCTGTGATTTACGTTTGAATAATCCTTTGAATCCTGACTGGGATGCCGTGCGATTGGGTCCTACCCACCGCCCAGTGTCACACACACAAAAGAGTCAGAAGCTGTCCCCTGTCACTGGGTCTGGTGTAAATAACCAAATAATAATCTTCATCTTGTACTTTACATAAGACAGCCCATATCTGCATTTATTTATAAAGACGGTGCATTCAGTAGACAGAGCGTTTGCTACTGTACGTTAAGTGACCTTTTACAATTTAAGTATTGAAAGTACTTAACAAAGCAATATACAAGGACAACATAAAATATATATTTAATGAACTGAAGCAATGACGGTTACAAAAGAGTCACAATAATGATAAAGCAACTGTTTGTGCTTTGCCGCTTCAGGAGAAAAAAAATAGATACACCCGCTATAAAATGCACATGCTCACATCTAAATATGAATACTGTACCCACATTATGTTCTACTTGAAAAGTTATAGACACCAGTTCACGTTATATTAGCATTTTAAGATACTCACTATTGCTGCGTCTATTGGTTGTCAGGGCGTAATCCAGCTCATTTTCATTACGAAGCGTGTGCCGATTTACAGTTCTGGAAAAGTTGGCCGAGGGCGCATCCAACGCGTTGATGTACCTGGCAAGGGATTCAGTAACAGAGAGGGATGTTAAATATACTGACTTGTATTCTGATGTGATCGTTTTATACTTTTGAACATCTGCTCTAACCAGAAGCAGTCTTCAGTATCATCTGCCTTTTTATATATGTAGATCCGCTCCCACTGTGGCTTAAAGGGCAAGACGGTGCTCATGAAAGTAATGAAGAAGTCTGAGATTTTGCGGGCGGGTGGTAATATACGGGTCAGATTTTTTTTGAAGTCACACGACAGACCAAAGCTCCCAGCCGATATGATGGGAATGCTCAGTGTGAACCCAATCTCCTCACTGTGGCAGAGGACAAATGGACAAAGGTCAGAGATCGTGCCTGTGTGTGACTGGGCACAGTATATCATAGCAAGAGCGAAACAAAGCATGCCATGGTCAGTCATACTTACTCCACCATTTGGAAAGTGGCATAAGTGCAGGACGGACCCAGCATGACGCATCCCACCTTGTCTTCATTCTAGAACGATGCAGCTCTTTTAACATTATATTGTGTTATATTGAGTATGGTATATCTTGTTAGTAATGTCTTGTTATTATATAGTTTCTTATTACTTTTCTATTTTCTGTTTACTATTATATACATATTGAAGAGTTCAGATGTAAAAACCTCAGTGCGACATCTTTTGCTTTTAATTGCCAATATATAAATAACTACTTACATTTTTGGAATATATTACTTTTTATTCAGGGACATGCATCCATTGCATTGCAATAAAGGTGAAATGGATGAACCCAAATATGGAAACCTAATTAATATTTCAGATTTAAGTTTTTGTTTCCAGTGGACTTAGAGGTTTTTGCATCTGAACTCTTCAATCATGTTTATAATGGTTGTTGGTGGTTGGAGCCTCACATGTAGCTTCTTGAGGATCTCCACACCTTCACAGCTACTGCTCCCACATCCCCGCCGTTCGTAAAGGGACGTGTTAAAGCCATTGAAGGTAGCTGTCAATTTGAAGTCCAACCCTAATAAGAATGGAAAGAAGAGGTAGGTTCCAAAAATAAACCAATGAATCACGTGATTTATTTTATTTTACTTTTCTATGACTAACGATATCAGAAATATGAATTGTGATAGATAGGCCAAAATAACTATGACTGATGTAGACGTAAGTGTATACTTGCTCATTCAACATATTTAGAACATGAAGCAGAAAATGTAGCTATAAAATCCCTATTTCATAAAACGCGCAATTCACGTGCAACCAGACATTTTATTTGCGATTCAAAACCAGCACAGTCATACATATATAAACCATGCTCACATCTGAATTTAAGTAAGACACAGGCTTTAACATCAAACAGGTTTGGTCACACATAAAATAATCTCTTTCAAATGACTAATCAATCTATTTATAAAGGCAAACACATATATCTTGGCAT
Source organism: Typhlichthys subterraneus (assembly GCA_027564835.1). NCBI lineage: Eukaryota > Metazoa > Chordata > Actinopteri > Percopsiformes > Amblyopsidae > Typhlichthys > Typhlichthys subterraneus. The sequence goes on from JAODUH010032271.1 coordinate 18,318, forward strand.
TTTCAATGGCATCAAGCATTTTGTAGCCATGACATGTCCCGTTGGCAGGAGCAACTGGTGTGTGAACCACTTAACTGGCTGCCTCACTGATGAGGTAGCTGCATTTACTAGGGCACCCATAACCCAATAGTGTAGTAGGTAAAAGTCACATTTATGGAACATGAGCTGGGAGAACCAAAGGCTTCCTGCATTGACAAAAGACTGATGAGGCTCTTCTGTATGTGGATCAAGGCAATAAGGCAGATGCTCTGACAATACGTTCCAGTGGTCTACTGGGTGGGATGAGCGCTTACAATTAGTCCAATTAGGACTTTGTTAACAAGCATGTTTGCCCCACAGCAAGAAGGTCTGGAGTTTGAACCTTTCTCTGTAGTGTTCACATGGGTTTCCTCTACAGTAGCTGCTCACCCACATAAACAAATGTAATCTCCCCTTCCTGGCATTAGAACTGGCATTTGTCTTTGGAGTATGGCTGCCCAGTAGCCTACTAGTTGTTGGGTCAAATATCAAATGTCCCTAAACTTTTAACATCTTGCAAAGAGTAACTACAGAAATAATATGCACTAGATCTCATGAATTTTGAATTGGAGATATTCATTGTCGGTTTCTTCATAATTAGGTCCACCACAAACATCCTCTGATATTTAGTCTTAATGATCTACAACTGTTCTAAAATTGATGACACAACAAATTATGCATATTTCATGCATCTGAAATATTGTATATTATGACATCCTGTGGTCCACTAAAGTTACCATATTACAAAGATACTAACACCAAAAGATAACACATTTCCACATGACACTCATGACACAACTACAGTATGAAGACACTAAAACCCTTTAATATGGTATCCATGGTGTTAAAAATGCATTTTTATAGGTACGGTAAGAGAGCTTGTAGGTCAATGAAATGCTTATCAGTTGCATTTCCTAACCACAAAAGAACATTTGAAAAAAACATAAAAGTTAATTCAATATGTTTCCTTTCATTTGTTCAACGCTGACAAAAAACTATGTATATTTGTTTACTTTGTTTGGGTTTTTATTGTTGCTGCTTTACATGTATCAATGTTAGAATATTGCATATATGGCACCTTTAAGTATGTTATGTATTACAGATTTGTGGATGAAAGAAAGTCTATAGAATATGTGGTATTGTTGTTACTATATGGAAAAACAACCTCTCAGCCAGGTTTCAGCCGAACGAGAGAGTTTTGTTAATGTTTTACCTGCTGCTGTGTTGAGTTTTGTGTCGTCTTCAATTGCTTGCAGTACAATTTTTTTTACAAAAGCCATACTCCACTCATATGTAGTGTCCTCCAGAAGCACTACATTCATGGTGTAATTTCGTTTCGTTGACAAACAGTCGTTTAGCATCCCAGTGGCAGCCACTGTCACTATCCACACTCCAAAAAATTCTAGACATTGTGTTTTGAACATTGTGGCTGTTGAGCAACTTTCCGTAGTACTACATATCAACAAAACTTCTTTGCTGCGTTATTAATAACAAAAAGTCTCTAGTCTTACATTTGTATGTTTAGAACCGTTCCATTCTGCAAGAAATTGTTATTTAAAAGAGCAGGAGTCACCAAGGTTCTGTGGTTGCTGAGCACAAATTTCTGTCCCTCTTTGTACGCTCTTCCGCACCTAGACAGAAAAAAATCTGTTTGCTAAAAGATTTCTAATTACCTTAAGATTTTATGGGGGGGGGGGAAGCTAAATAGAACTGATCAAATGCTGTCCCAAGTCAAAAAGACTAGATCACACACAGTGCCTGCAGTGTGTCTACCTGTCCTCCATATGTTAATGAACAACTGTCAAGTCACGGTCAGTACCTCTGTCAAAGAGGGATGGGCCAGCTCAAACCTATAGGTAGACTAATGCTGAGTGATATTCAATGATACTACAACGCATCATGAATCGCATCATGCAATATTCAGTAGAACAATGTAACGTCTTGTATAGACATATCAAAAACTCAACGTAGTATTGCGCTGACCATATATCCTGTAAGAAAATAATAATAACTAACTTACTTAAGCAGTAGAAGCGGTGTTAAAAATAGCTCACTCTGTCACATGGTGTATGACTACATTATTAACAGATCTTGATCTTGATCTAACAATTAAACACATTAAAGGATTTCCCACAAAACAACTACTCCAGAAATACACTTAGACAATAATATGGATTCACATAATGGGTCCCATTACATCTTTGAATGTCCCAGAGTAACCATGTGAGAAACAGATGGAAACGCTTGGCATGGTGAAAGGACCGAAGGTCACAATAGGCCATAAAAAATAAAGCTTTATGTTGCACTGATAAATATTGTCTGTTATAAAAGAAGGGTAGATTAAGCCTGTAAACGGCCAAACCGCTCATAAACTACTGTACCTCATTGGAACACATGGTGAATGTTACAGTAGGCAGCACTCTGTTTGAATGTGTAGGGTATATTCTGTACAAACAGCAGCACATAAATATCTAAATGACATTACATTTTAAATTCAAATGTATGTCCCTAAATACCTTTACCATCTTGCAAAGAGTAACTATACATAAATAATCTGCCCTAGATTTCATTAATTTTGAACTGGTGAGATTGTCAGTTTCTTCATAATTAGGTCCACCACAAACATACTCTGATATTTAGTCTTATTTAATGCTCTACACCAAAAGATCAATTAAAAAGTGTAATTTTTGACGTCATTGCCACACCTTTTTCTTTTTAGTCTCAATATAATGCTGCTCTTCTGTTTCCAACATGTCATAGTCACAGTGATATCTGAACATCTGTCGGCCTCAACGTTTAGAGTCATATTTACCATCATCTGTAAATGTTCTAATTAAATCAACATTAATTTCAGAGTTGCTCTGTCTTTGCAATAGCATGATTGGCTCGGACAACCAAACTTGAAATCACATTAAACATTGACAATGTGATAATATGGCTTCCATTTCACTAAAGAGGAAATACTAATGTGTTCAGAGGAATATAAATGCAGTGTTTTATTGTCTGGCTATTAGACAGTAACTACATAATTAGATGTGATGACGCTAGATGAGGTGATTGTTGCTGTCACACTGACAAAATGGGAACAAACCCATGTCATTTACTGTAACACTATTTAGATAAACACAAACAAGCGCACTAGCCACTCGACAACAATACTTTACAGACACAAAAAGGGGGTATAACTAACAGAATCAACACACCTCTATTCTATTAAAGGTCATGTTAACAAACGTAAACACATATACTGTATACAGTGTCTTACACAGACCTTCACAGTCTGACAGAGGCAGCAGGAATGTATTAAACCATGCAGTAGTTTATAGTAGACAGCTAGCCAGGCAGTTAACATATCCTAATGCTGCGCTTTTGAATGATTACCAGCCATTGACATAATCCATCCATCCATCCATCCATCCATTTTATTCATTATTCATTGGGTAATTGACATATAAAAACACAAGGGGGGCTCCTAGGTTCCTAAACTGCATTAAATAAATGGTTGAGACCGTCTGCCAAACGGAACCCTATTTGCTAGCATGTTTGTCATATGCTCGCATATCTTCTCTTGCAATATAAATTGTGTGTTTTTAATATTTATCATAGCCACTGAAAGAAATACAGCAACCTAAGTTCTCCTGGGTAGAGGTTATATATTTGTGACATGCTGGTCACCTCATCGCACTGCCTTTGAATTTGAATAGTATTAGTACAATACATGAACTTGTACAAATCACAAAACATGCACACACTCCTTGCATTGTCTATACATTTGTGCAAATGTTTCTAATACATCGGCCATTTAAGGTAATGAGTGGAAGACATTTTATTAGGTTAAGATTTATTTAATTTGGTGAATCTGACTTATCAGTAGTTCCTGCTCTCTGATACCTCTCTCTAGACAATTTGGGCCTACTGAGTAGTATATTAATAGACCTAAGTAACTTATCTTTATTAAAGACACATTTGTGAACACTAAGCATTCTGTGTCTGACAACAAACACACACACACACACACACACACACACACACATACCAGACTTGCATGTGCATGCCTGCGCCAACACAAACGCGCGCACGCACACACACACTACTATAAGCACTGCAATGGAACAATGTGTTCCATTGCTGTCACTAGGGAGCTGCATTATGACCCATTCTGAACCTCAGTGTCTCTCTGTGTTAATTTATGATTCACATGTGGTAAAGATAACAGCTAACTATTAGTAATTTATGGTGTCAATATTATATCTCCTGAAATGCATGTCTTATGACGAACGTTATGCTGCCTTATAGGGACATTCGCTGGGGTTGCTGATGTTAATATTTAAAGTTCACATATATTATATTTAAAATATTAATATAGCAGCAAACAACCGTTTTCTTTGTGAAGATAAAAGTGGAGAAATCGCAGCCTGCAGAAAATGACATCACAACTCCCTCCGTGTCTGAGCATCTGAGCTTCTCTGTTCTTTGCTTTCATAGGCGGACCCTGCATGTTGTGCGTTTGTGTGTTTGCGTGTGTGTGTGTGCGTGTGTGTCCCATTAAATATTTATAGACATTTTAGTCTGAGATGCGGGTGTTACATATAGTGGCAGACAACTTACATAGTTAATTAAAACCCTTAGAGTCCGAGTTGGGCAATACAGACCATAACGCGCAGGCAAATTCATGTTTACATCCAGAGTTCTTGCTACTTTGTGTAATTGGCCTGAACAGGGGCTCTAATTGGCCATAATGCATGACGCACACAACCTCTTCGACCAATAGAAACGAAAGCTAGAACAGAGATAATGGCTGGTGATCAAGATGACTCAATGAAAGCATTTGTTTCCGGGTTTCTTCGCTGTTGCTTGGTGAAACTCATTGGTCGCGTCCATGCGCTCTCCTGATCCACGTACACGCGTATGCAAGATTATCAGGATGCGGCTTGAACGATTGCAAGAACGCCGAACGATAGCTTTATAATGTTAGGTCTTTTATTGTTTCATTGCTTTCGAAATGGTAAACATTTTTACCACAGTAGAAAGCTTTGGAAAGCGGGTTGGAAAACGACGCGCAGAAAATAATTACCCAGACAGACGCGCTACGGCAAGGTTGGAGACGGGGTATGTAAGTTCAAATAACATATTTATAATGAAATCATGTAATACAAATGTGTTCATTATAGTTAAGTATCTATATAAATACATGTATTTGGTATTGTTTCAGTGACAAGTACTTGTGATCGTTGAAATCGTCGAAACATCCAACCCCCAAGGTAACTTTGGTGGTATTTACTTGAGGTCATTGTGAGGTCCACTGGTGGTCTGTTGACATTGAAGAGAGCTCCTCTGCCAAATGCCACTTTGAAAACAGGAAAGCAGCCTGAAATTATGATGTAATTTTGTGAGAACTGAAGAGATGTGTAAAACCATTCAAGATGACAACATGGCAGTATATGGCACCTTTAGATAGAGAGCTGGCATCATTGGCATGCCTGAGTGATAAAGTAAAGATGTGTAACGTAAATGACTTCTGGCACAAAAAGTGCATTATTTCATTGTTCCGTTCATATTTTATTGTAAAACAATGCAAATTTGTATAAAAAGGTTTGAAAAATACATGTATTTGTTGAAGAACTGTTGTATGGTTGTATGTGACGAGAATTCAATAATACATTTAAAAAAATCTAATTTTGCTTATTGAAATGATTTGCTATATTGTACATGCATGCTTATATTAGCGTATGTCCTTTTGAATTCATAGCTATAAAATACACAGTGATCCATATTACATATTGTTTATAAGCCCAAATGTAGAAGTAGTAAAAACAGACAAAGAATTGCTGGTTTTAATTCAAAAGGTAGAGTAAACTTTACTGTATTTACTATTTACTGTAACAGACCTCACTCATGATTCTGTTCACAAACAACAGGCATTAGTTAATTTACTATGTGATTATCATAGTTTTTTCACCAGAACCCAGTTTATCTGTGTTGATAAAATTTAAATATAAAATAAATATGAAATATAAACATGCCTATGTCTTAAATATATTATAGTGTAATATCTTAGTCTAACTGCACCTTAAAATTTGATTTTTGAGTTGTAAATTCAATGATAGGACTGAACTGTGATGAAATATAGCCTGGTTCCAACCAACCATTGCTCTCATCTCATTTTTTTTTCCACTGAGAATGAATAGTAAATGGATATAGCGCTTTTACCCAAAGCACTTTACAGTATTTTGCCTCACATTCAGGATCAATCATGGTGGGTTAGTGAGATGACGTTGCAGTCAAGCATGTTTCATAATGCAGGTAGAGCTAGATGAGGCAGTAAAAACAGTTGTATCAACAATGATTGGAAAAACGTTGTCCAATAGTGTCAGAATTAGCCAGGGAGCTACGCCCAGTAGGAGGCAAGGACAGCGAACACTTCCCAATGGAGCATGTCCAGACTCTTATTCGCTAAAGGGAATTGTGGATCTGGTTACACCAGGCTTATGAAACACATCAACGCTGGTGTTAATATTGACAACATGGATGTGCAAATGTATGGTTGAAAATGGCAGTTAGCACGCCATCTACTGTTTAAAATAAAGGCCAGCACTGATTGTACCGTTAGTAAATCATGACAGTTTAAAGACATTTAAAATGTTAAAGATATTTAAAATGTCAATATTATATCTCCTGAAATGTCTTGTGATGAATGTTATGCTGCTTTTACAGGGACAATCACGGGGGTTGCGGATGTTGTTCATATTTTATATGATATGAATGACATGAGTATAGCAGCAAACAACTATATTATTTGCAAATATATAGTACATTTCCTCTTGAAGAGAGAATTAAATCACACCCCACTGATCTTTGTCAGATCAGTGTAGTGTGTGTGTGTGTGTGTGTGTGCGTGCGTGCGTGCGTGCGTGCGTGTGCATGTGTTTCCTCCTACCTCTGGTTAATGTTGGCATTGCTACAACTGCTTCATCTAGCTCTACCACAATTTTGAAACACGCTTGACTTCATCGTCATGCCATTAACCCATCCTGATTGGTTTGCCAGCAGGGTTGTATGCCAACAGGAATTCCAGACTATAATTCCAGCCAAAATAAAATGTATTTGAGTGCGTAGTCGGGCAGAGCCAGCTAGGCTATCAGTCCCGCACCCTTATCATTATCATTTATTTGGCAAACATTCGACATTGTGCAGTGGGTGGACTGGGTGCGAAGTTAAACCAAATAATCGAACTTCTGCCCCTGCTCTACTACTAACACAATCCCATTGTCATAAGCACAAGTATCAGAATGCTGCAGAATTATGTTGCACTCTGCCCTCTTGTGGCTATCAAAAGTATCAAAAGTGCGTGCTATATTAATCCACTTAAAGCTACACGGAAACATGCCAGAAAAGGCTTTATGTCCTAAATGAAGATGATCCAAATAAACGTGAATAAAAAAGCTTATATTTTTCCAACATGCCATGTTTTACAATTCAAATTGAGAGGATTCAACATATAAATCATATTAAACCAACCGTGTTTATATTCCCCACCTCCATCAACAGCAAAAGACTATGCGACGTGATCTGTGCTGTGTCGTTGCCTGTTGAAAGCATACATGCAGGATACGTGAGGGTTCTGGTCTAAGCGTGCTGTATGCTGATGTAGGTAAAAGGTCGTACCGACGATGAGTGCCTAGGGAATCTATAATAGATCCACAAACGAGCACGCGCAAACGCACGCACGCACGCACACAAACGCACACAACTAAAAACGTGTCAAGGCCACGCCCAGTTTCAGCGTCATGTCCAAGTATGTGTAGGATTGGCCCCACGATGTAGTTGTTGCCAAAGAATTCAGAGATGGCCATGCTCCTTCATTGATTGAAAACAACTCCGCACATCCACTAGACTTAAACAAAACAAGTAGCAATACTATTTATCTCAATAGCGACGTGCTTGATCCCTTACCGACAAAGGATTTCCTGCATTATGCAATTTTTTACATTATGAATGTGTTTTTTTAGCCTATTACAACAGGATATGTACAAATTGTAATACAATAATTTGATTGTACATAAGAAAATGGGCGAATTAAATGGATTCTCGTCAGACAGAAATATTCTCTGTCTATTTGACGTGGATGGCACACTGACACAGCCAAGAGAGGTAAGGAAATTATCTGCTTAACACGGTCCCCGGTTTTGAGTGAGTTTACTCTGCATAGGCTTTACCAAGAAATGGCTCAACTGTAACCATGCAAAGCGCGCGATGCGTCCGACCAAGCAGTCTACTACGCACAAATTCCAGATTTGTGCGTTGAAATGTAGGCTACTTTGTGTCATAGGATACGTAGGCTATCACATGAAAACAGTACATTAATTTACTTGCAACTCTGGTGAAACCCCCTCGTAGTATACTGTATATTTCCTTTGCAGCTCAGCAGCCGATTATCACATATATCAAAGCAGGTTCAGATTCTTGTGCCTTTACGCGTGTTGCAGTCACGGTTGCAGAACATGACCTGGAGGTATTTGCAAAGAAATACTTGCTGTGTGTTGTCTTCTTCTCGAACAAGTCGGACGTGATTGATCGAGTAGACTTAGGCGTTTTTAACAAATGTTCATGCAATGCAACGTTATTTTGAGCGAATCAGTGGTAAACTGTTAATATATTGTGCGTGGATGTACTGTAATGATGGCGTGTTTGACTCAAGCGGGCTACGTGCAGAACGATACCTACCCACTGACTTGGTTACACAAGCTATTGTGGGAGTGACAGTTTCTCACCCGAAATGTCGGCTTGCTCACAATGAGAATGGCATTCTGCTGTCAAACCCGTTCTCAAATCGTTTTTACTATTTAATTACTTTACGTGTCCACAATCCACATTGAATATATTATGTACAGTATGTGCTATTACCGTAAGTCCGTATCCTATAACCAAAGAAAACATGCTTAAACCCATTATGAATGCATTGCATTTGTGTGTCTGATTCTAGCCTATAGGCTATAATTACTACTTGCATGTAGGTTATATAATGGGGCAAGAGGTATTTTTTTGGGCCAAGGAACCCTTGGCCGATAACAAGTAAGGTATGAATGTAATGTAAGACACTAACTAAGCCATACAAATAGACAGATTTATATAGTTATAGGACAGACACAGGTTTATGTTAATTTTTAGAAGAAAATACGTTTGGAATCAAATCATTTGGAGGACCCATGTTGAAGACCTCTGTATTAGGATATTAATTATGTGTAGCAAAACCTGTTTGCCAAGGTAACTGAAGTATGCCTTTTTTGCACATTCAGTTGAATTGACAAATAAAGCCAGCACTACAAGAATTTGTGTTTACACAACAAGAGCCTAGCTTAAGGGAACATGGTCATGTTGTTGTCATCATATATATATATATATATATATATATATATACATATATATATATATACATACACAGGCCTACTGGAAATAATCCACTGTATTATTCAGCCTATCTGCAACATCTCCTGTTTGCAGAAAATCAACCCACAGCTGGATGAGTTCTTTCAGACACTCCGGACCAAGGTGAAGATCGGCATTGTGGGGGGTTCGGACTACTCTAAGATCGCAGAGCAGCTAGGGCAGGGTGATGAGGGTATGTATTTCTCTTCAATGCTCCCAGGATCTTCTGATGTACCCAGCCTGTGAAGGCTGCTGTTGGGAAAACACATTGCTGGGACATACAGTAACACGTAGTAGGCATGTTGCAGAAGGGCATGCAGTGTGGTTCAATCTCCAACATGGACCTACTAGGTGTCCAGAGCATGCCTAATCTTACCTGAGCATAATACGTACCTTAGTTGTTTTGCGTGATTTAGATTGTATTTGAATATGTTCTAATATAGGTAATTGCATGAGTATTAACAATTATCTTTGCCAGACATTTGGATCAAAAGAGACATGAGTAGGTCTACAATAATTACAAGTATAGTAAGCGATTGTAAACCAAAATACTTTTAGTCAAACTCACCAACTATATCCTTACAGTCCCCTATTTTAGCCTCCTGTTCTCTGTGCATGCTGGGAAAAATAATCTGGTACTACACGGCCCTGCATATTGCAACACAAAGAAAGTGGTGTAGACTACACACCATATCCAAACCTTCGCCATGCTTTTCCATATGGGGCGGAGCTTCTGAGGGAGCACCTTAATGTAATGAAGGGAGAGGTGTTATTGTTTTGATAGAGTTTGAATATAGCCAACATTCTCAATATGTCTCAATAATACCTTTAGGAGCAGGTGCTGGTTAGGCTTCTTTGTCAAGGAAGCGTACATACTTACTAATTGTATACTGTACTTTTAACCAATTACATTACATTTATTGTATAATTGTATTTACATGATACTGAGGCTGCTTGGGCAGTTCTCTCTGGAGAATGACAGTCTAAACAAGTCATGGGTAAAACAATGTTATGTACAAATATTTAAGATACATAAAAAGTAAAATGAGCAATGAGATCCAAAGTAACGGTATTCTATGTGAATATATTTATATTTTAACCTGTACACACTTGTATCTGGTTTAAGTATTGATAACCAACCAATGATATCACCTAAATATAATCTTCCATTCAACAAAAACAAATGGTAATCTGTGACAGAGCAGGTGGCAATACACGGGGAGCGATGAGTCTGGCACAACCTGCATGCTACAAACAGTAGCCAACTTCCTGATAAGCACTATGCAATGTAGAGTCGAGCTGTTATCATTCATCCATGTAGTGCTTCAAACAAACTTCCCTGCAGCACAGTCGTAACATAATAACGTAACGTAAACACACAGTACATTAGCCAGGTTTGCTGTCCTATTCCTATCTATTAATAATCCAAGAATTAACATGAGGGTTTAACTCACAGTTATGCTAACGGTACGCACGCAAAAGCTGCCACCTGCGTCATACCTGATGTTTATTTGCCCAGGGTCCCCAAACATGTGACAGTGTTTACTCACAAGCCTGCGATATTCCTTCCTCCTGCCAAACATTTGGCACACTGACCTCAGCATGGAGGCGATAAGGCCGTCCAACAGATGTTGTGGACGTGAGCAGCTGGCCCAACACCAGTACAATAACCTTTTATCTGCACATATTGGGCAATAGCTGGCAGATCAACCTACTATAGCAATTGTGAGCCATTCAGCCTGCTAATAATGTGTTGTGATTGACATTTTGTGTTATGATTAGATAAATTGAGCCCAGAAAGACATAAAGTGTAGTTTCCCTATCTGATGACGGCTAAAGGGACGTCATATAATTATTTGCCTACTATAGTGTTTTTTGAATGTAAATGGTAAATGGGCGTATTTATGTCATAATTAATACATTTACAAACAGGAGCTGGGTCTAAAGCTCAGGCAGGAACACAACCCAAGGAGAAGGTCAAACAGATCCCAGGTATAGTGTTACAGTACATACTGTATATAACCTAGGGATCTGCTTCTATGTGTAACCGTACTGAGGCAATATAGCAGGTGTATCATGGATTTCTATAAGCTATCTATGCTGTTCAATTGTCAATAGATTCTGATAAGAATCTGGGTACTTTTTCTGCCGAGTGGTACAATTTGGCTTCTATTTTCTGTCTTGCAGTGATACAAAAGTTTGACTATGTATTTGCTGAGAATGGCACAGTGCAATACAAGGATGGGAAGCTGCTCTCTAAACATGTAAGTACGCACAGAGTGAATTATATATTCCAATATTTAAACCTCAATGTTGACTGTACAAATAACATTGAGATGAGAAGGCTTACCTTTAAAACTCAATACCTTCACTATGAAATAAATGCATTTCATTATGTTGACAAGTTTAGGTCAAGGTGAGAATGTGACAGATCCCAATTTATTTGTGTGAATAATTGAAAGAAGATACAATAACTGATAGGTTCTGAGGTGCAAAACTAAGCAGTTCCTGAGATTCCAATAATATTCCTCTGGTGTCAAAGCAGGGGCTGATATTAAACAGGGACCTCCAAAATGACCTGTTATTATTAACCTGCTGTTATCCGTGCAGGCCATTCAGAATCAACTGGGCGAAGAGCTGCTGCAGGAGCTGATTAACTTCTGCCTCAGCTACATGGGTCTCATCAAACTTCCCAAGAAAAGGTGTGCTTTAACCTGAATACACATGTTTACACATGACGCAATTGCAAGCACGTACTGTATACATGCCCACAGTACACAGATACGCTATCATGTATGCTCAGGCACACGTGCCTTCAGACAAATCGAAAAACCAGTTGCGTCCACATTCACATGCTTATATAAACAGATAAAGACACACACAAGGAAATGCTAGGAAAGTTCTGTTTTACCGCACATACAAAACAACTGCCCTGTATTTAGCTACACATTATGCTTTTCTAAAAGGCCCCAGGAAGCCTATCAACATGATCGTGCTAGTTAAAGGCAGGCTAAGTCATTCCCGAGAACCTTAGATCTATTCGATCTCAAATCAAAACAATATCCGTCAGGCGCGCCACACATCAAAACGCACTGTGAAGCAAAGCGTCGTACTACGGCTTTGTTGATATGAGCGGTGATCGCCACTTTGTTTATGCTCCTATTTATGGAGCCAAGTGTTCTGAACTATCCCTTTAAAACAATAGTAGTGAGTTTTGGCAGGGAGTTACTTCAGAGCAATTACATACCATGAAGCCATTACAACGGAGTCCTCTTGAAGGCGAGGCACAAACCACGTCTCACACCTGAATCTCTTTTAGGGGTACGTTCATTGAGTTTCGCAGCGGTATGATCAACATCTCCCCTATTGGACGAAGCTGCACACAGGAGGAGCGAATTGAATTCTCTGAAATAGACAAGGTACAAAAGCAGCTTGTAATGAACATAACGTAAAGCAACATTTTATCTGTTCGACTGGGAAATGTTGACTCTAAATTCAATTCCATAACTATTCTTGTACTCAATATGTAAACATTGACGTTCTATAGAATTACATGACTTTACCACAGCACACACAATAAATGTAGTGTTATTCTGATTGTCTACAGTCTGATATCATAACATAGCCAGTGTCTGAACCTGACCCTGTCTTTTCCCAGAGGGAGAAGATCAGGGAAAAGTTTGTGGCTGCTCTGAAGGAGGAGTTTGCCGGGAAGGGCCTACGGTTTACCAGAGGTGAGACACACAGCAGCCTCAGCTGACACGGGTAGAAGAACGGCCATTTGTTCACCCCAGTCTTTGTGAAGCTGTAGACAGTTGCTAGGCACCCAGAGGGGGCTGGACAAACCGACCTGATGCCAGACTGTAGTTTATCAGCAATGTCTTGACTGGTCCACAAATGGTACCTTTTCTACTTACCAGACTAATATATTTAAGCTGCTTGAGAAGCATTCTCCTGCGATCTCATCTTAACGGTTACTGTTACTGTTAATATTTGAAATTCTTGTTTGTTTAGTGTAGCTTCATATAGACACATGTACAAGATAGTACTCTACTGCATTACTGGCAATCAGTCACATAAGACTTGGGTCCTCTGTGGTCTTACTGAGGATATTATTTCTGTTTGTGCAGTGAGGCACAAGGTTCAGTTAATGGCTCGTAAAACTGCACACAAACATGTTTTCCATCTTGAATTTGCCCACTAATGTTTTTGTTTGTACCAGGAGGGGGAGATTAGTTATCTCTGGGCTCTGGCACAAATACAGCTGTTTAATTACTTTATGGCTATGACTCAGACGTGCTCAGGAACTCGTAGCACACACATAAATATGAGTTTACGGTTTACCATGTATTGTTGTAGCAAGGAATAGGCATGTGCAGCTGGGTTCAGTTTAGGCAGTTCTGACTAGGGATGGCAATTTCGACACCCAAGCTTCGAACCATTCCGAATCTTTCAGCACTTGGTCACGTGGTCGACATACGGTCAAACGTGACGTAATGTTTCAATCGTCACAGTTGAAGTTTCGAAACTGAAAAAGGGCGTGAAAATGCAGAGTTTAATGAGAGAAGGAGAGATAGTGATATTTTTGTGGATTGCTGACAAATATATTTAATTCACAATTAGACTGTCATAGTTATAGTTATTCTATAGCCTATGATTAGTAAACAGGTATTAGATCGATCTTGCAGTGAGATAAATAAGGATCAATCTTAACTACGCAATCGGGCTCACTCTGCAATACCTCAAGGAGGCTTAATATTGGCGCTACTAACTCTGGTCTAACGTTAGCCCGTTCGCCTTTCATACAGGAGATCCGTCCTCAGTGGGGATGACCCTGTTTCTTACCTTCTTTTGGAAGTGTACAATTACACATCCTACATTGTTAAAATAGCGTAGTAGGCTATTATTGATGTACTTTGATAATAGAAAAGGACTGCAATCTATACCTAGACCTAGATCTATTTTTAATTGACTGAACTACTGGTAGCCAGCCGATAGCGCTGTGGAATTACTTAGTCTACTCTCTCCGACACCGGACGCTCTGGTGTGCTGATTTTGAGTGTTTGAGCATGATTCATGCATGTGAAATCCAAGTTTGCATCCCGGATGGAACGACAGACTCCGTTACATGCTATTGGATATAAAACCCTATGATTAAATGAGAAACCAGAGCCAGTCAATATCAACTATAGGCCTACTATTACCTACATCTTATACATGTTTGGAAGAAGGACAATGCCACGATGCCTATTTTCACACAATGAACACTGAGCATTTGACACCAATATACCTCGCTTTTGCAACACCTCTGTCACGTGGCCCAAGGTTTTGAATCGGCAAATAGTGGCCTGTTTAATTATGGCTGCAATGACATCCTCTGCCAGCAGATGCCAGAATAGTAAGGTTCGAAACTTTTTGTACCGTTTCGAAGCAAATGTTTCAAATGTACCGCAACGTTTCAAAGTTTCAAGCTTGCCAGCCCTGGTTCTGACACATTCATTCATAACGGTCACAGGCATACATCCATGATATTCATTCTCCAGTCAGTGTCATGTGACCAGTGACACTGCCGCCAATCAGGAGTTGGTCCCCGGGCACTGCATAGTGGCTGCCCTCTGCTCCCTTGAGGGATGGGTTAAATGCAGAGGATGAATTTCGCTACATGTAGGGCTGTTGTGGTGAATAAAATGTACATGCAGTGATTTAGGTTGGCCCAATGTTGTTTTGAATGGTCAAGTTTGTGGCGCAGAACTTCCGAAATAGTGTGATTCTGGGCATTTATAGGTGATGTGATCTCAGTCCGTGGTGAGACAATTATGCAACAGCATAGGCATTCCACCAATTTAGCACTGGTGTTCTAACTGTACGTAGGCGATCACATGTAACTTTGTCCAGCACGTTTGGCCAAAACATCAGCTGGACAATTTGATTAAATATGATTAAATTAATTAAAAGCATGTTAAATAGCGCAAGATCAAAAGCCTATGGCGCGCTAAGCATAACCTTCACTGCCTTGATTTATGTTTTATTATTGTATAATAAATAAATATAGTGAATTGTATTAATAATGTAGACAGAAAGAAGTGATGGCACAGTAGGCTAGGTAGTGTTTTCAAAAACAATTTGTTTATGAAAACATTGCTGTAACGGCGGTTGATTGCCACGGCCTGCGGTTGTGTTAGCAACACCGTGGTATTGCAATATTGCGGTTATTGTGACAGCTCTAGCTACATGCACCTTTACATTTTTTCACCTTTATGGAGTCAGGGTTGTGTAGACGTATTGTATTCTTTTTTCAACAGACACAGCGAACGGTAAGCTAGCGAAATGCAAGGAGATATTTGGTTAATTTGACAAAACGTGTATTAGCATACAATTAGCTTGCAATAGCTGACTATAGCTTTAAGGCACAGTGTCTCAACCCGGGTCCTGGAGGCCATTCAAATGAATGACTCTTTGTCAATCTCTGCAGAAGCCTGATAACAACCAATTCATATGAGTCAAGTGTGTTGGAGCACAGGGAGACATCTAAAACATGAATGACGGGGGCCTCCAGGACCAGGGTTGGCAAACAGTGTTAAGGGATATATTTTGCCTACCCGTGTGGAAAATGAGCAATGTGCCAGACTACATAGAGCATGATAAATCCTGTTTGCTCTCTGTTTACACGTAACACTTTTAGTGTTTTTATCCTCTTTTCTCCATTTCCACTGATACTAATATAAAGTTATTGCTTCTTAATGTTATTAATTATTAATTTGTAATATCTAAGTGTAGGCCTACTATTATTGTATAATTTACTGCTCAGAGTGGAGTGGACAGAGCTAAGTCCCCTAACACAAAGACTACATAGGGAGTGTAATGGTGTGACTTTTGCTGAAAGTAGTTCCTTTCAACCAAGAACTTTAATGGTGATGAGAGACATTGAAAGATATGAGTACGTTTGTAATTGTATTTATTAGTTTCTTCATTCTGTGGGCTGATAGAGTCTTTAATAATAAATGGTTTGTGTCTGTAAGGAAGAAGGGTTGATGCTGTTAAGGACATGCTCATGTATATTCATGTTATGGAGGCGTGTCATCAAAAACACCCTCTCATTGGCTGAATTGTTTCATGAAGTTGTCTTTTGTGCTTTACTGGCAAATAGCTAGGCCCAGAGCCATGTAAAGAGACATTCGTGTCATCTCCGTTGGCGTAACTCTGTTATTTCCATGGCTCTGGCTAGGCCATCATGGCAGTGAAGGGAATCGAGGATGTGTTTCACAAGTCTGACAATTCTGCAGGTTGCTGACTCATTTATCTTACTGTGCCTTTTTAATACCAAATCAGTATGTAGCGAACATTAGAGTAAATATAACACATTTATAGTAAATATTAACTTACGGTGACTCTTTAACTAGCTAAAACTGGTCTATTATCTCTGGGTGATCTTGGGACAAATATTTAATTTACTTGGTATTGTTGGTATTGCTATCAGTACTTGGGCAGAGACTGCTAACCCTAAAAACAGGATTGTGCTTGTGAGACAAAGAGCTCAGCGTCAGGGACCATTAGAGCATAGTCACTGCACAGTGTAAATAAAGTTTGTGCCGCAGAACTGATCACAGCAATGCAACGTTCGGCAGGGTTTTCCAGTTTCAAAAGGGTAAAACGAATATAGTCTAATATGGCAAATACAACATTTAATCATACTTGTCCTACAATATTATATCGATTTAAAAAAAAGACAAATATGTGACAGAAATAATAATGATTTATCCCCGCGACTCTAGGACTTTCCAGGTAACCATATACAGTGAACATAGTCTAGATGAAATGCTGTCGTAATTGATCCTCTTTTATATGTGTCTTCTCTTAGGTGGCCTCATTAGTTTTGACATATTTCCGGAAGGCTGGGACAAGAGACTGTGTCTGGAGGTGCTGGAGAGAGAGGGCTTGGACGCCATCTACTTCTTTGGCAATGAGACCTCGTGTGTAAGTAAAAAGAAGTGAATGTTGACAGAGCTTAACTTCTTCCTTTATGGCCTACGTGAGCAGATGAATGGGCAGTGGGTATTTATTTTCATTGTTGTTTTATTTGAGAGGCCATGGCTGTAGATCGACTTAGGCGCTTGAATAGAAGACGGATACAGATGGATAGGAATAGCCTTTGCGGTGCTGGACAGAATGTTGGGGACAGATTGTGCTGAAGCCTTGCCAAATGGTTTAGTGACAGAGATAACAAAACCAGTTTGGCCACAGCTAAAGGTTAAAGGTTAAAGTTCCAAGGGCATCTTTTTACAGCTATAGCAGCTTTCCCTCAAAGTGTTAACAACCCCAGCTCTGGACCTGACTCCACCCATTTCACAACTTAGAAAAATGCTAAAATGTCTCATTAACATTAACATTAGCATTTGCTTGATGACGTACTAGTGTACATAAAGTTCAGTTGGAAACCAGCCAGGTCCTTTGTAGAGCAATTTTCAGACAATAAAATCCAGATGTTGTCAAAATTAACACCAGCATTAATGCGTCTCATCACAGTGCGGGACTTTTATTTAGTTTACAGCTCAAAAACACAATTCAGGGTGCAGTTACTCTTCAACTCAATGTGTATTTTATGTATTTTGTCTTCCAACAATGTAAATTACAGTACATTACATTGAAAGCATTAAAGTTGTTTTTATCCAAATCGGTTTACAATAAGTACATTTGACAACATCTGAATAGGTCATAATAAAGTAAACACATTATAGAATAATGATGTCATCTTCAGTCATCAGGCTGGTTGGAAGGGATGAAGGGGGGTGGGAAAATAAAGCATGTTGTTTTAATATCAGAAAATTCAGCAGGTACATCTGTGTTTTTTCCCCATAGGGTGGAAACGATTATGAAATTTTCAATGACCCACGGACCATCGGTTTCACAGTCTATTCCCCAGAGGATACGGCGAGGCTGTGTCGTGAGTTGTTCTTGAACACTCCCCCAAATGAGTCCTGATGGTCACACAAGTTACTGACCTGTTTTGTCGCTGACATGCTTTGAGTGCCCTCTTGTGGTCAGGGCAGATCATGACACCTTGAAATGCAGTGCCAATTACATTTTAGATATCTGTAGTTTTACATAGATATTAATATGATTACTCCACATAGTATTGCGCAGTGGCAGTATCATTGTGTTAAAGCCTTTTGGCCAGAAACAGTGAAAGGTATGATGGGATGTGATTACTAAAATGTTGTTTATTATTTAACAGATTCATGCCTTTTTCCTTATTAAAGGGTCAGTACTGGCAGTATGTTGATTAATTAAGGTGATTTGAAATTTTAGTTGTATGTTTAGCCATAGGAGTGGCTTTGTATAAATGCAGATGTGTCTGAAACAATATTAATGTTTGAACTTGAAACTGAAACTGAAAACAATGCTTTTGTTTTGCACTAATATACATTTTCTTCCTGACAAACTGGGCTCTTTTGAGGGTGAATGTATATGATGCTTTTATTAAATACTGGTAAAGAAGATGGGACCCAATAAATGGCAAGATTATATCTGTAAATTAAAAAAATGTTTTTCATTGATCATAGATTATTTATCATGGGCTTGATATGTATCATTCCGACATTGCTCTCAACTCAGTGTTGTTTTTATTTTTAATGTTTATCTGTGGCTCTGAATATCTACATATATCTGAACCTTTACTGAACTGTACCTGAACCTGTAGCCAAAGTTCCTAAAAGCTGCTAATCAAGTCCTGATATTCTTGCTTGTACGGTAGCTAGTTTGACTGGGAAAGGTAAACAATGCATGGACTTGAATATTATTTATTCAAATGACTGGTGTATGGTTTTAACTGAAGGTTTTGTGAAATTAATTCTGCAAATGATTAACACCAGTATGCAACTTTTAACAGCTATATGATATTTTCTTATTTGTAGACTATTTGTAGAATCTGACATAGTTCTA
The DNA here is from genome assembly GCA_027564835.1 of Typhlichthys subterraneus. Lineage (NCBI taxonomy): Eukaryota > Metazoa > Chordata > Actinopteri > Percopsiformes > Amblyopsidae > Typhlichthys > Typhlichthys subterraneus. The sequence goes on from JAODUH010032271.1 coordinate 37,701, forward strand.
AGCCTTGCTTTTCAGGCAGTTAGTATTGTTTTGTTTTTATTAAATGTTTTTATGTGAAAATGAATTTATGTGAAAATGAATTTCTGAGAAATCTTGAAGAACTCAATGTCACAAGTAAGACATTATCAATTAATGTGACATCATAACACTCCTTTAGATATTACTTGTAGACTTTGTTTAACAGTGAATGATCAATCTCCATTACATTTTTTTCTCTTAATTTTCAGATTCATGTTTTTGATATTTGTATTATATGCATTAATTGTAATAAATTGTTTTGATATGTTTTCTGAACACAGCTCTATTTATAAGCATGGCTCATATTTTTTCAGTCCTTGTTCCCTTATATTTAGTTAAATGTATGATTAAATTCATATTTTGTGTAATTAAAGTGTTTTTGTTAGGGTACTGAGGTGGTGAAACAGCAGTATTCTGCAATGACAACATCGACATGCATCTTCATTTTGTCATTATGGCAAATATGAAATGTATCTTAAAAGTAATAGGTTAATACTAAAAGTATTTAATGCGCTTTCTTACAGTGGTTTTTCCACAAAAAGTCGTCTTTGACATGACAGAAGTACTTTTCATGAATTGAACACAAACTTACACTGAACAAATCTAGGCAGTGAGATTGATAGTTAGACAAGATGCATAGAGATTTTGTGGAATACATATGGTAGAAATGGATATATACTTGTGTACCGTATATATGGGCAAGCATTAAAAACATGTCAGTGATAACAAATACCACATTTAACTCACTAGCAAAACGTATCACTCTTATGAACATATTTTGTGAGTCACACCAGTCTTCTGGTGCACTACAAAATAATGTTGACCATCACAATCTATTCTCTGAGAGCTAGCAAATGGTACTGGTTCTATACATAATACAAAAAGAGCTTTATAAGAATGTTGTCCATTAGGAATTCATGGCTTAAACCCCTTTTGAAGGAAGATTAATATTTCCGAACAAGAGAACAAATATTTTTAGATAAAATGTCTGTAATATATGAAATAGTGTGGCAGTCTTTTGTTTACACATTAAATATGACACTACATTGCTTAGAACATAAAGGTTGCAATATAGATGCAACAAAACATTCAAATAAATAAATAATAATACACAGGTTATATTTTTAAAAGTAAAAACTATTCTAAATGCTTTTCCATTCACAGTAATGAACTTCTCTTTAATGTCCATGTGTTGTCTGCTTCTATCCCAGTGTCCCTTCATACTTGTTCTTAAAAATACACCTAATCATTAATTTTAAACTCTCAATTCCTCCTCGACTTTTCCATCTCATGAAAAAAGAACTGTTCGTACACGCATTCTTTACGGTTTGTCCTGTGGCAGTGGTTATAAACCGGTGTTACAACACAAAAGCCAGATCTTAAGATGCTCTGGTCAAAGATATATCGTATAGAGTCAGTATAGGATCCTATTGAGCATTTATGCAATTAGATTTAATGGTTAGGGTTTTGTTAGTTCCTAACAAAATACAGTTACAAGTCATTGCTTCTTTCCCTCTCAAGTGTTTTTACATATATTAGTTAATATCTTATTCTTTTTATGCATGACTTCTGTAAAATGTATCTCATCCAGGTGTCTATTATCTCTGATTATTGTTTCCATGTAAATGTAGGCTGTAAAGCCCTTTGAGACTGCAATGTGATTAAGGGCTATACATATAAACTTGAGGGATAAATGTACTAAATGTACTGCTGATTTATGCAAATCAGTCTGCCCCTTTTATGCTTTGTTCTATCACAGCTAAACTGTTTGGTCTGCAATTACTGCATCTCAGCTGTTGACCAGGTGGGTCAGGTCATAAATTCTGACTCACCTGACTAAATGCTTTGTTCCCATTCATTCCCAACTGGTCTCAGCTGGCCTGCATTTGCGTGCTCTCCTCAACCCAGCCTTAATGTTTTAATACATAAAATATAATTGTACTGTACCTTGCTGTCAAAACACATAAAAGCAGACGAGAATGAACTTCATCCTTGACGGACAGCGCTGAAAAGGTTGCTCTAATAGCAACTAACTGGTAAACCACAAGGTGGATAACATGAACACAAAGTGAAACCCTTCATATCGTCACACCCAGCTGGGACCCCAAGCCCTAACCCTACTCCCAGCACCCTAGGAGCTGATGATCTGTCCAGACCAGGTCTCGTGTTTGCTCCCTGGGTTGAGGTGTGTGATCTTCACCTCCACCGCCTGTACTTTCAGATTCTTGGGAGGCACACGGCAGACCTTGTATGTTACCTCATCCCCCTCCACCGGGACGTATTCTCCCTCGATGCTGGAACACAAGCAGCCAGCGTGGTGTTACCAGCACAGTTCAAATGGAGTCACGGGCACAGATGGTGCTACCATTCCATATGTGCTCTTTAAATGTGAGAATTAGAGGTGTATGTAAATATAATGTTAATTAAGGGACAAAATGCTGGCTCACAGTGACAGTTCTTAGATTGTTTTTGCTGTTCCAACGCTGCAATATATATTTGGCATATGTATATATTTTACATATTTTCCACAAATGTGTTGAAGATTTTCACAGGAATATTTGTTCTTGTTTATGTTTATTATTTATCAACATGGTTGGCTATTATATTACAGTAGTACTATTTAAAGTTATGTAAATACGTTATGTAAATACGTTGCTTGTATGTCCCCTATCATAAAATGTAATTCAGTTGTATGCTGTATTGTGAATCGACCTTAAAGGGTTGCACTAATTATGAAATCATGTCATTTAGCCAAATTTCCTCTGAAGAAATGATTTATGAAAAAAATCCTTCAAATAATCATATTGTTCACTGTGTGAAATCAGTTATAAATTATACACTTCCCACTCCATCAGGTAGTCAATCAAATTAGGTCATGTTAAAACCACCAACAGAATAGGAATGGTGAGCTGCCATGACACGTTTTACAATCTAATGTTCTATGCACTGCATCATTTGTTATAATGGCAGGAACAACGTGTGTCCTGAAAGGCTGCCACTCACTCTGAGATGTGAACAAAGATGTCTTCCCCGCCTTGACATGGACGGATGAAACCATGACCTTGTGACCTGGAGAAGTTCTTACACACGCCTTTAAACGCTGGTCCTGTGTGGGCTCGCACTGTCCTGGAGACAGAGACAGAGAGAGAGAGATGGAAAGAGAGATCTTCCTTTAACACTGAGATATAGCATAGATAGAGTATATCACTTTTGGACTTTTGCTCATAACTCATCACCACTCACATTTAATCATCTGTAAGTGTTGTTTTGATCACATCACATGTAGTGTCATTGATACCACAGACATACCACAAGAAATAAACAGAGGAGAACAAAGATGAGTAAATGGGGTGGTTATTTGTTAACAATAAACCCCCACACAGCCTTGTCATGATTACAGTGTCAGACAACAACACCGCCAACATCTGTGATTCACAGCGCAAACAGAACAGCGTGAAGCTTATCGGCCCCACCTACTACACATCACCGGGGACATTGTTAATGAGATGTGCCACGATCATGGTAGCACCCCTATAACACCCCTCTTTTCCCCCTATCACCCTCTATTTCTCAGAAACAAATGTTCCGCGGAAGGAGCTTGTTGTTGCATTGTTATTTAGGCTTGAACTTATCACACCGTCCAGGGGCTGCTCTAGTGTGGTCCGGGAGGATCCCCCTGACAGCATGCCCGCATGGGGGGACTTACGCTGAGTATGTGCGGGTTCGCTTGGTGGGCAGCGGGCTGGGCAGCTCCCGGGGGCGGGGCTGCTCTCCGTTCTCCCACACCCGGCTCCGTTCCCTAAGGAAGGGGAAGGACAGAGACAGGGGGGCGTTGGGGGAGCGCAGCGGCGTCGCCGAGGGCGAGGTGAGGCCGCGGTCCGTCATGTTCAGGGCGGGGTGGACGGGGGATTGAGGTTGAGATTCTGTGTTCAGCGATAGAGGTCTTCCTGTCCCGAGGTTGCAGTGTGGCTATTACTGACACTGCAAAGCGTCTGATGTAGCGTCCGTGAGTCTGTCAGTGTTAGAGGTGAGTGGTTGTCCAGGGCACCGCTGTCGTCTCACGTCTGTCAGGAGGGTGTTCTGTGAGGGGAGACAGACAGACCAGAGGGATATCATGCATAAGAAGGGGAGACATGTCTTATTATGTTGCTGTCGCTACATAAGGGCCCATTTAAGATAGACGCTGCCAACATGCACAGGCAACTTGAGCGGTGCTCCATACAATATAAAACAGCACAGCTAATAGTTCCATAGGCTCTCAGGGCAATTAGAGAAACAAGGTAGTTTCCCAGGTCCTCTTGCAAGTGTTACATTATGTATGCTTATTGCTTATACTATCAATGAACACTTTGACATTCAGACTGCATTTAGATATTCTTCACTCCTTTCAGAGCCATGGATTTTGCGAGTTCAGTGCTAAATACCAATCAGTTTTCCAATAAGCTTTCATTCAAGGGCAAAGCCACTTCATCGATAGTCTTTACCTTAACCAGCTGCTATACATAATAAACATACTTTATTTATGGTATAGTTGTCTTGCATATAGCCGTATGCCGTAAGTTAAACATTTGTTTTGCCTCGCTATGATGAAAGACCAAGAAATACAGTTCAAGCACAAAGCTTTCAAAGCCCTAGCTTTAAGCTGTGTGCTTACATAACCCCCACTACACTGGTCGCATCATCAAGGTTACACGCTACACAGTGAAACGCCACTGGATGCTATGCATCCCCACGGGAGGCCCGACCGTGACGTGACGTCAGAGCGCCGCTGACTCCTGACGTCACCATTCGATCCCACAAATAGCATGGCGACTAATGTCAAGTGCCTTGGTCCAAAACACTACGTGGTGGCACGAGGCATTTCATCGAGTAGCGTCGTATATTACGATCGCATGGGTTTTGTTATTTATTAGATTTGACCAAAAATATGATGTCCTGCATACCGCAGGAGGGAAATTATTCTGACCAGGTCTCTTATGTCAACAACATAGAAAGGCTGTCTGTTCATTATGAAGAAAAAACGAAAAGCAAGATACACATTCGAGTACGTGAATAGACTGTTTTCCAAAGAAAGTGTTAATTCTTAACACAATTAACACAAAGGATCAATGAATCCAAATAAATTGCTGTGATTCGATATGCGCTGCGTGGGTGTGTAGCCTGTTTATTTCAACCGATTTATTAATACAGAAAAGCAACATATTTCATGTTTCTGAACTAAAATGTTTGTCAAATGCAATTTCTACCACTACCGTACGAGAACATTCTCTTTCAGTAAATTTTGGAAAAGGTGGCGCTTGTGAGACAATCAGGTACTTAAGTGTAGGACAATAACAGGGTGAGAAATGTGTTCAAATCACATCATTAATTGTTACCGACAAATTAACTACATAATCAAGACTGTTGATTGGTTTATAGCATTGGACAAGCATAATGGTGGCTAATGACATTTTCAATCTAGGCTACTCATCCCAATAACATTGTCGCAGGTCGTTGTATGATTACTAGTTGTTACTTACGGCATTGAGTACGGTATTAGGTTGATGAAGAGCAGTGTGCGGTGTCCGTATCCTATAGATTATATAACGTAGCCTACATATAAATAAAATATATCGATAAAATTCGTGTATACCAACAGAATACCCTGATGTTATGGGCGGTGAGCCCGAGCAGCTGGCTGGGATTCCAATGGCGTGATGCGGCTCCCCTCTCTCTGAGTAGTGTACTGTGATGGTGTGTGACAAAGAGACACACACACAGACAGACGCTCTCTCTCCCCCACCCCCACGTATCTGGTATTTATCAATGCATTCACAACACCACACCTATGTTGAATTGTCATTAAAAACACATCTGACTGACAAAAGAAAATGAGCCGTGACACCGACTGGTTTTGATTTGTACAATAAACACCACTCACAGTATTATCTGACCAATGAGATATTGAGTCCATTCACATCAGAGTATAAACCGCATATCCACGCTGTCCCTTAAATAGTGGCCATACAATACTATTACCTCACATGGGCGATCATCCTGTATCTCGATGTTGTATAGGATTGTGCGCAATTATCATAAATAGGACTTTAAATCTACACATTTAACTGTCTGTTACTCACTCTATATGTATATAGGTATTCATTATTCCTTAAATACCTCATAAAACAGACATTACTACGCAACTGAATGTTATTTAAAGTTATATTTTCCTTATACTTTAAAATGTCACATGGTTAACCTAGCTTAAGCAACACCAAAAATACAGACAGACACTCATCTAATCGGTCTACAGATATTTTACACTCACTCTGTACAGAATACACAAGGCTGACATATATCTGTGCATGTATATATGTGTTTCACATAAAGACTTGATGTGTGAAACAAAGTAAAACAAAAAGCAATTTGATTATTTACATAACACACAGCCTAAGCCATAAGGGTGTTTGAGTTGTACAGACTCAACATATTGATCACTAACGTGAAATTTCACAATCAAAGGTTATGGAGCTTCTGGAACATTTAGTGCATGTGTCCATAAAAAAAAAACACAAAGAAAATGTTTCTTTCATTAGAACAACCATAGTTCTTACACAGAGAAAAGCCTCAAAAAGCAGGTCCATCCTCACAAAATATTGCCATCACGTGTGACACTTTGACAGTAAACGTGTCCATCACAGCCGTCTACACACAAGTCTCAACATTTCTTAGTTGTTCCACCACGACAAGAGCCCCAGTCCTGGTTCACAAATGGTCCCCTGAAATCCAGGAAAATAGATATTAGAGCTAAACCACACATTACCAAAACAAATGAGCCTAAGCTCTCAAAGTCAAAGAACTTTGTAGTGCGAGCTTGCTTTCTTACAACGAGCGTGTACGGAGGCTGTTTCTTCTGTGTACTCTCCTCTGCCGGTGGTGCTGAAGATTGTCCCGGTTGTGCGGGAGCATCTGTGGTTGCCGTGGCGGGGCCTGTTGGAGACGTATCCACAAACACCTCATCTGTGACCCGAAAACGGACCTCTTCTCCTTGGTCCATGTAAAGGTCATGGGCCCCCTCGTCTGTCTCGTATTCCCAGACCCATACCTGTTCGGCTTCGTCGCTGGGGAGGTGGTTAAGGAAGGGTTTAACAGCTCAGTTGCTAGGGTAGGTAGGCGTGCGGGTTGTCATGACATTTCAGTGCGAGCTCAGATCTCAATTACTAAATGAACACTTCAGGATACAATTTAGCAGGCTGCTGCAGTGACTCTGGTGGAATGAGGATGTCATCAAAAAACCCCATAGTCACTGTGAAACACAACATTAACCAGTCAGACTTCAACAATCTAGGTTAAATCTCACTGACAGGAAGAAAAAGACAATGTTAGTGAAAGTACCCTTGTTCAGACATGAATAGACATGAACAAAAGATGTCTCAAGTTTACAGTTTTCCCTCAATGGAGTATTTTGTAACCTGACATGCCAGAGGAATTGTTGTCACAAGTCCATCTGGGGAGCCAAACATTGAAACTGTTTGTGAATGGCTGTACTTTCAAAAAAAAATACTTGGCAGTTGTTTGGATGAACCATCTGGTCGTTTTCGCTGGGACACCTTAACCACGCCCGTATCATACCATAACCATACCGTAGCGTATAGCTATAAACACGACACTGATTTGAAAGTTCAGTTGCTACTCGGACATACTCAAAGTGATTCTGAGGCGTTCCAGACTGATTCTCACGGCGAAATTAAACTGAAGCTCCCGAGATCAGGATGGTCTCGCGAGGCTAGCATTTTTGTGCTTTGGGGCAAAATACAGACTAATTTTGACTTCCACTGGCTTTGTATTGCGTGAAGGTGTCTCCTTGTCACTTTACTCTGCTAACAAAAAACAGAAACATGCCTAAAAGCTGCAGTGTGACAAGACCCACTACCTACAAAAGCAATCATCCCAGAACCAAGTTTTAATAAACTGTTAATAATCTGCCTTTAAAAAATGAGACAAAAGTGTACATTTTCAGCTCAGAATCCTCAATAGGGTGAAGCTAAACTTGCTGCATTGTTTTTACACATACAGAAACTGAAATTTGGGCAGGATGGTCTAGTGGTCTGGGTGTTGGGCTCCCAGCTGGAAGGTTGTGGGTTCAAACCCCGGTGTTGACCTACCTGTAAGCATCCTTGAGCAAGATGCCTAACCCCCTATTCCCCAACTGCGCCCGGTGGCACCTTGCGTTGCAGCAATCACCATCGGTGTATGAATATGTGTGTGTGAATCTGTACAGTGCTTTGAGTGGATGGAATGTTAGAAAAGTGCTATATAAATGCAGTCCATTTATCGAATTACACACAACTCTAACATAATGGAGAGGTCTGCACGTGTGACATCACACACGTTTCAAAACTACATTGTAGCTAGGCTTGAGGACTACTGTGCCACGCTGAAGCTTTTACCAGCCACAACAACCCATACATTCTACTCACCATAAACTCCCTCCTGACTGCAGTACTTGATCTTTCCCAATAGGATCTCATCAAGGAAAGGGTGAAAAACAACATACCTGAAATGAACTGACAGAAATACAAAGGTGACAAGTCTTTTAATGCAAAGGCCGATTACACAAATATTAGATAACACCAGTCAAACACTGTCCTAAGCCAAAATATTTACTAGAAATAAAACAAAGTATACAACCATGGTCAATGTTAATATACTGAATGATGATGGCCATGATACTACTATAAGCAAATTATATTTCTGTAGCATTTTCAGCTTTAGAAAATGAAAGAAAAAAAAAAGAAAAAAAAAGAAATTTTGTGTCGCATGACAGTAATTGTTTGTGTCAAAACAGAATGGTTGAATTAGTAGTGCATATTGTGTTAGTAAGTGGCTACCTTTAGTGTGCGAGGCCCCATCCCCTGGGAATATATAAGAATCCTCCAGTTTAGTGATGTCATACAAGCAGATGCAAAGGCCAACATTGTACACCACCTTTGGAGAATCGGGTTACTGTTTAGCAAATGCAACATAATTACATAGTGGTCCTACAACACATTCTTGACTAAAAGTACTTAGTAATTAGGACAAAAATATACCTTATTCGCCAATTTCTTATTGAGTTCTTCAGTTACAGCATCATTGAGTTTCCTGTGGAAGTTCCATGGAGGAATCCTCACAGTGTCGACCATTTCTACCACCACGAACATTATGCTTACATGGACATGTAAATGAGATGATCAGGACAAACTATAGACATAAGGAATAAGGCAACGTGTTCAAAACCTGCGAGTACATTTATCGTCCTGATTCAAGCAACTTGAACTCAGTGCATGAGTGAACCGATGAAAATAACATGCCCAAATTGTAGGCTACAGTCTACTACTTCACTAGAGATTTTTCTTAAATTAATAAATATGAAGTAAAGCAACCAGGTGATAATTTAAGCAAGTCGGCAAAAATAAAAACTCTCCACGTGAAAGACTACGACACAACATTCTGACTTACGGCATGTCGTAAATATAAAAGCGCAGTCCCGATATACAACACATTTTATTTAATTGTATAATAATACATTTGTTTGTTCAGCATTTATTTGTGCTGAACACATTTTCATTTAGGCCTACTTACCATATAAATAAATCGGTACTGAAAATGTGTCTTAAATAATTCATACAGCTGATGAAGCTTTTTTCTGAGGCTTTGGCATCACACGGACTGGGTTGGTCCGTGTGATGTCCGGGGTTTCGCTTTTGCCGGCTTTGAGGGACTGAAGCTTAAAATATTTTAACCATTTATCCATTCTTTATGTTTACTGGTCGAGGACTCAGTATTGGAGGTTTTGGGAGGTGTGTCGTGGATTGGGTTATTTAGTGCTTCTGTGGTGTCGTCTCCGGGGTTCCGCTTATGGTGGCGGCAT
>JAODUH010032272.1:0-22330 GCA_027564835.1 Typhlichthys subterraneus
GACAGCATAAGTGCTAAATGCAGCTTCTCCGTGTTTCGTTTGGACTCTAGGCTGTACTAACTGGCCTGTGTTCATGGATCTAAGGGCGCTGCTCGGTTGGTATTCTTCAAACATATCAGAAATGTATTTTGGTCCTAAGCCATTCTTAAATTTATGTGCTTATCTATGTGCTGAAAATACAGCGTAGCACTCGTTTGCTATCGCTTAGCTTGGGTAGACTATGAATAAGCCATAACACCCATCAAGGGAGCGCGCATGTGATGTTCTCCAACGAGTTTACTTATTAACCGCAGCACACCACTGGCAGCAGATAAATCAAAATTCCACACACATATTCCACAAAATTTAAAGTGTCATTTAATTACTACATTTGCAAATAGGCTTGTGCTAATAAGTATTAACACTATAGCATTCTAGATCTCATATAATTAGTTAAGGATATATGTTTTGAGTTTGATTAGCCTATAGCAGGGCATATAATTTATATTCTCGCTTACTAAATGCCGATTTAATATGTCTACAGCACCAAAGCTCCCAGCATCCTCCCCAACATCCTCAGCCAAATTGGAGATACTCCTCTTGTCCGCTTGAACAAGATACCCAAGGCCTTCGGACTTAAGTGTGAGATTTGTGAGTAACTGCAGCCAAAATGCACACAGTACTCACACACTTAAAATATATCCAACTGGCCAAATTTAAATAATGTGAAAGCAGCTAATCGTGAAAAAGAATTCCTGAATCCTGCTGCATCCTGGGCAAGTCTTGAGGCATCCTAACCAGACAAGACACCATAACTAGGATGTGTGTGTGAATCGTGTACAGTAGGTTGTAAAAGCAGTCTATTTACATTTGTTTTACAGCTACATCTGACATGAACATTTGTCCTTTAAACATTTTCATTGAACATTTCCTGAAGCAAATCTAACACACATTTGTGTGTTTTGCACAATGTGGACAGTCAAATCCTTTTTCTTCGCATGACAAAAACAAATGGTTCCACATCTAAGTAAGAGAAGAAGCACATGAAAACAAGCTATGGATTCCATCCAAACTCATCAGGGTTGTATGTGCGAGCAGCTTTAGGTCCATGACTATGAAGGGCTGCTTTCAGACGCTGTAATCATTACACGTGGGAGTACCGGGGCTTAGAAACCCAGAAATGCCTAACGTAAAATGTGCAGGAGACACGAGACGTGTGGGAGAGACCACTCTGCTCTTATCGAGCAGCTGTACCGCTCTCTCCTTACCAGAACCCCCCCCCCCCCACACACACACACACACACACACCACCACCACCACCACGAAGCAATATCATTTATCCTCTCTCTGTACCCCTCCTCCCCACCACTGGACTGTGGTGGTTTTGTCTGTCCCTGTGGGCTCCGAGGTGTGGAGAGGTGCACATGAAAGACTTTCGTTGTTCTGTCAGTTGGCAGAGAAAGTGCCAACGTGCTCAAAAAGGGAGGAGAGACCCAAGGGCATGGCACAGTGACTGGTGTAGGATAACGGCAGCTTCACTACTGAGGCGGTCTGTGGTAGAACGATTTATACAGGATCTGGCCAGGTTAAGGTTCCTGTTCATTGTGGATGAATGTTGGCATGCCTATCAAACTGCCATTTACTCTGTTAACCATTAAGTCAATTTCTAGTTTATTCCCATAGCTTAATGAGACAAAGGAATTTTCCATACAGTATTAACTTTTTCACTTGGGATTAGTTTTTGATCTGGCTAATTTACACGGAATTTGTATATGATGGGAATGTGCCAATTGGTGTGTGTATATATAAGGTCAATTACTGTGTACAGGTCTCTGTTTCCGTGGAGAGTTTGTGAGAAGTTCTGGACCTTTGGACGACCTCTGTCTCTACTTGTATTACTTATATCGGCTTAGTTGGCCCATGTCCAATCAGTTTATAGCTTACTCAACATTCGTTGTTAGAGTTGGTGTTGCCAAGAGCAAATCAACTGATGTTGGTAACTTCTAATGTTACAACTGCATGTATACAGCTATAGAAAAAAACATATGTCAGTACTGGCACTGTAAGCAAAGCAGTTCTGACTTATTGTCTCCCTTTTTATTTTTAATAAATAAATAAATAAATACATATATATATATATATATGCACTGCCAACAGATGCATTCCATCACCTTATATTTTCGTATTGGTGTGCGTGCACATGTGTGTGTAGTGGTGAAGTGTGAATACTTTAATCCAGGAGGCAGTGTGAAGGACAGGATTGCCCTGCGGATGTTAGAAGATGCTGAGAGGAATGGGATTCTGAAGCCAGGAGATACGATCATTGAGCCTACATCTGGCAACACAGGTGATACAGTTGTAATGCCATGTACATGTACGCACACTGTTTCACTCACAACACTTGATTTAACTATAGTGTTGTGTCACCAGTTATCCGTGGTTCTCAGCATTAGTGATGAGTGCCCCCAGTGGTTGGCAAGATTTTAAGATTTTGAAATATTTTATTACCTTTTCATTAATTAATTAAATTGTATTATCGTTATGTTGTCATCTTGGCTAGTGCACCCATTTCACAGTAGAAGTGTACCACTGTAATCTAAGACTACATAGCTGGTCTACTGTAGGCATTGGTCTGGCCATGGCAGCGGCAGTGAAAGGCTATCGCTGTATCATCGTCATGCCTGAGAAAATGAGCATGGAGAAGGTGAGCAAGCTATTTCTGTAACATGAAAATTAAATATTAGATGAAATTATAAGTGGATTTACTAGTCAGGCATCCAATAGATGTGTTCCACAGATGGACCTTTAAATTGAGAAATTAACTATGGACATTTTTAGCTAGTTATATTTTCTAACTGAAAATGTAAATACATACGTTCATACCATGCATACAGTGCTCTATCTAACTTCAAATGTAGTTAGTTACTACAAATATACTATCTAACTCTAAATATGAAATGTAGTTGGATACTACTAACTGAAAATATGTTTAGATACTATGTACTTAGAGAGAAGCTAGTAGCTAACTGAAAATGAAGCATCTGGCAGTGACAACTGGAAAGAAGCCTTGGTAAATATTTATAAATGCCTTTTCTTTTCATGGCCTGTAGCTGGACGTGATGCGAGCTCTAGGGGCGGAGGTTGTGCGCACGCCAACTTCGGCCAGCTTTGATTCGCCAGAGTCCCACGTGGGTGTGGCTTGGCGCCTGAAGAACGAGATCCCCGATTCGCACATTCTCGACCAGTACCGTAACCCTAGCAACCCACTGGCTCACTATGACACCACGGCGGAGGAGATCCTGGAGCAATGTGATGGTATGTGTTTGGGGGTGTCAGAAATGTAACGGTGGGGGAGAGAACCGGTCGGAGCACTGAGTCTGCTATAACAGATGGGAACATTGTGCTTTCGCCAGGTAAATTGGACATGCTGATAGCTGGTGCTGGTACAGGGGGCACCGTTACTGGCGTTGCCCGCAAACTCAAGGAGAGGTGCCCCAATGTCGTGGTAAGGCGCAGTCCGTGTTGCGGCCGCGGGCTGCATACGGTTCTCACACATCTCATTTCTCATCCACCCATGTGGTCGGGGTGCACGATATATCGACTCAGTATCGTTATCGCAATATCATGTTGCGCAATATCATATCGAAAATGCTGCAGAAAGTGCACAATTCTGTATATTTAGTGGAGAGATGTGTCCATTGGCTGTTTGGCTTAGTTGTGGTTGATTTAGACAGAGCAGTAAGATGTGTGGCTGAGGAGTTGTACCAGTCCAACATGAATGTTGTTTTGTTATGTTATGAATATGAGAATTTTGATGCATTTTCCCATAACCCAAACCATTCCCATAAGTTTTTATTTATGTTTAAAAATATTAATTAATTAATATTAATATTGCAATTTTCATGATTAATATCGCAATATCACATTTTGTCAATATCGTGCACCCCTACCATGTGGCCATGGTTGGTTTGGTCAACGTCTCTATGTGTTCATACTACATTACTACATGCCTCACCTCACTGTAACGGTCATCACAGTGGAAATGTACTGGCTTGTGAGTTCAATACAGCAATTATTAAACAGCTACCTATCAGCAAGTCTCTGCTGGAAAGGAATGTAAAACTGAGGGAAGAGAAAAGCCTCTCTCGCACAATGAACAAGGCCTCCACATTTCCCTTTAATCACCTTCACAAATTACAGTACAGGCCAAAAGTTTGGACACACCTTCTCATTCAATGCGTTTTCTTTACTTTTTATATTTATATTATATATATATTTTTTTATTTATATATTCTTCTTTTTTTATATTTTTTTTAAATAATTTTTTGTATTTTTTTTATATTCAAAAAAGTGTGAAATAACTGAAAACATGTCTTATATTCTAGTTTTCACACTTGTTTGTTAAGTACATGATTCCATATGTGTTCATTCATAGTTTTGATGGCTTCAGCGAGAATCTACATTGTAAATAGTCATGAAAAAACAAAAAGGTGTGAAATAACTGAAAACATGTCTTATATTCTAGTTTGAAGAAACTAGAATATAAGACATGTTTTCACTTATTTCACACTTTTTTGTTAAGTACATGATTCCATATGTGTTCATTCATAGTTTTGATGCCTTCAGTGAGAATCTACAATGTAAATAGTCATGTAAATAAAGAAAACGCATTGAATGAGAAGGTGTCCAAACTTTTGGCCTGCACTGTACGTTTCCTAAAACATTATTATTTACTTTCACAGGTGCACATGATCATTTATATTTAAAGAAGGCTGATAATAGAGAGACCAAGCAGCTGATTGGTTGGTTGTAAAGGGATTGTAAGAAAGGGGGCAGTATTGGCTAGTTGCTATACAAAATGTCATAGGCTCAATCCCTGACAAGTAATAAAAAAAACATTTAATTTCATGTTTGTGCTGTTTGTACCTATTCTGCATTGCATTGATTTGAATGTAGAGCACTTTGTGACTGTGAAAAGTGCTATACAGGTCTAAATGAGGTTTACTTACTTACAGTACATACAGTACAATAACTTACAGTTGGTACTGTACTTACAGTACAGTACCAACGCCCTAGTACCTTAATACTTGCAAGTATACTCACTGTAAATAGCTTAAGATCAAGCTCCTGTTATGCAAAATAAATATTAAGAATTGGCTCAAAGTTATATTACATGTGATGATGAAGATGCCCTCCCAGGCCACTGCACTATCCCATGTGTCTTCACGTGACGACCTTGCTCCGCATCCCATCTAGATTGTGGGGGTGGATCCCGAGGGTTCGATCCTGGCAGAACCAACACGGGCGATGAGCATCCATAACAGACCGTACGAAGTGGAGGGCATTGGATACGATTTCGTCCCCACAGTGATGGACAGACAAGTGGGTTTATAGTGTGTATGCTATTCTCACAAAGACATCATAACAGAGACGAATAGACTGAATAAGAGGACATGGAAGGAATAGATGAAAAGACCTGACAATAAATCATGCACTGTTTTTTACTAATGGAACATACAAATGCAGGCCGTTGCAAACATATGATAAGCTACTGTCCTTCCTGACCTCAGCTGTAAGCTAATGATGTGTCACGCCAGTACACACTAAGAACAAGTGGTTCTATATAGAACCTTTAAGGGTTCTATAGCTTGGTACATATTTGGAACCCTCTAAGGGTTCTATTTGGAACCATTTTAGATGGTTCATTTAAAAGAACCCTTAGGCCTACTTGTAACTGGAAAACAACGATATGATCTGGAAACAGTGTACATCCCTGCCAATGGGAAAGATTGTAAGTCGGTTTATTGGATGTGGTACTACTGGTGTGCCGAGTGGCGCCTTCCCCTTTGTTACTGTACTTCAGGCTATGCTTACATAGCCTATTGTTGACGGAAAGCTAATTCTCCGTAGCGACGAGTATGTCACGAGTCTGTGTTTTGCTGTTCACGTGTATGGGGTCAGTATGCCTTGTATGATAACCAGCTTCGAGCCCTGCTTTACACACTACACACCTAACCACAATAGACGGTTTGAGCAACGATATGGCTGTGTTGTTTTTATTAAAGTTTTTTTAAATGTCCGGAGAAAATAAAACAGAATAATCTATCTTAATCTAATCCTGTTGCAGGCAAAGCAATGAGTTCCTCTCGCTAACAATGTTAGTTCCGCCTTTCAATGTCATGCCAAACAATCGATAAAGGTTTGGAACTTTAAGTATCTAATCTTTTAATTTTTTATTTTTTTGGGGGTGAAGTAATCCATAAAAAAGTAACATTACTGATTATGTTTTTAATCTCGTAAGTAGTAAATGTAACAGATTGCATGTAAAAGGTATCCTACCCAACCCTGGTATAGCCAGAGCCATGTAGAAGTGAGTGTCGGGTCAACTTTGTTCACTCCAATGGGCCGTTTTTTTCACCGCAATGGCAGATCGTGGAACCTCGTAATAGCTCCTGGAAGTTAGCTGCAAATACTAGAAGCAAAGTTATTTGTCTGTATTTGCAGTTATGTGTCTGTATTTATTGGTTCAAATTACCTGCCAAGCACTTTATGGAACTGTTGTGTCTACATGAATCACATGACCATTGAGAATTTTGAACTTCTATGAACTCTCTTCTAGATGGCTTTGGGTATAGCATATTATGTCATTTTCATCGAACCTCTCACAGGTAATTGACAAGTGGTGCAAAACCACCGACGTAGAGTCCTTCACCATGGCACGAAGACTGATCTTAGATGAGGGACTTCTCTGTGGTAGGTGTGCATCATTTACCGCCTAATGGCACTAACACCTTTGGTTAGGGTTACCAGCTGATGACTCTTATTAGCAATATATAATAATGCATTTTGTATACGACTGCTCATAATCATTTTGTATATATTTTAATTTACCTGTATTCCAATGTTGTGATGTTTTTTTTTCCCCAATCACTATAATTTCCACTTTATGTTTTACAAGTTTATACCGTTGCTTAAATTCCTGTAGTAATGGTTTTTAAATTATATTGAGTGAGAAGGGATGTTACATATTTAAACTTCCTCTACAAATAGTGCAGGTAGACCTCGTGACCCCCCACTGTGCACTGGTGCGGTTTGTAAGGTGATAATGTGTCTGTTCAGGGGGCAGTTCTGGAACAGTCATGGCAGCCGCCGTCAGGATGGCTCAGGGCTTAGAAGAAGGCCAGCGCTGTGTGGTCATACTGGCGGACTCCATTCGCAACTACATGTAAGACCAGCCAGACTAACGCTGGTAACGAACGCACTTATGACGGCCACTATGACGGCCTAATATTTTAGGAGGGAAACAAGCTGTACAGCATGGTAGGATCAGCGCTTTGCTGTTAGTTTACTGTTAGCAATTATTTTGAGAGTTGAATGGTATGCTAATAGGTACGGAATGTGGTGAAATGTATTAAGTCGGCCTGATGACAAGCTACTGTCACTTGAACAGTGTTGTTTATTTATGGTGACTGAACCATTTTCAGCTATTTACAAATGTTTTGTTATTATTGTTATTAGATAAAAAAGGTCTGCTAAATGCTTATGTGAATGTACTGTAGATACAATGTAATTCAATTGTAGTGTTACTATGACGACGGGCCTGTGACCTTAGAGCTACGGTGGGGTCCTATGCTGTTTGGATGTCAGATTGTTGTTTCCTGGTTTTCCAATATGAGGTCAAAGTTCCTGAGTGACAGGTGGATGTGTGAGAAGGGCTTCCTCAACCCAGAAAACCTTGTGGTCTCCAAGCCCTGGTAAGAAATGTTACTCAAGAGTTAATGCTGGTAAAAATGATCCTCAAAACTAGTTGAGTCAGTTTACTAAAGAAAACAAAACATCATATATATTAGCAACACGTAAACACATTCACAAAGTAGGCTAGATACTTAGCTAAACTGCCAATTATGTTAAAGAGCAGAGCTTATGGGTTTTATATAATCCTAGTTTTCTCTCAGGTGGTGGAACATCAACCTGCAAAGCCTGACCCTGTCAGCTCCCCTGACGGTCCGGCCTTCCATCTCCTGTCTGAGGACCATGGAGATCCTGAAGGATAAGACCTTTGACCAGGCTCCAGTGGTTGACGAGTCTGGGTAGAGCTGCGCACCTCTCCACCCTGTAGTGTTAATGGCAGTAGACGTGGCTTTATGAATGGCAAGCGGTGTGTTGACTGTGTGTGTGTGTGTGTTCATAGGACGATCCTGGGGATGGTCACCCTGGAGAACATGCTGTCCATGTTGTTGTCTAGCAGGGTGAAACCCTCAGACCCTGTCAGTAAGGTGCTCTACAAGCAGTTCAGAAAGGTCAGACAATACCTGAGCAGTATAGGAGTATAGACACACTCTCGCAAACACAGAGTAAAGGAATATATTGTAGAAAAGAGTGGCGTGAGACACAGTAGGCAAAACGGGAAACGTCCATTTATTCCGTTCCATGTCTAGTCTAACCCCCAATTTCCACCGGGTGCATCTCTGTTCTGGGAGCTTTTTTCAATGCAAGTGAACCACCAAAGCGTCGGGAGCGTCTCGGGAGCGTCTCGGGAGCGTCTCGGGAGCGTCTCGGGAGCATCTCGGGAGCGTCTCGGGAGCGTCTCGGGAGCGTCTCGGGAGCGTCTCGGGAGCGTACCAGAAGCGTCTCGGGAGCGTACCAGAAGCATCTCAGAAACGGCTCTCCGCTCGGCTCCTCTAAAAATAGGCCGCATATTCACACAACAAGATGCTCCGCTTCTGACACGCTGTCGGTGTGGCAGGATGCAGTGCAGATGACGGAGCAAAAACGGATCGCTGAAGTGACGGGACGGAGATGCGCCTGGTGGAAATCAGGCGTAAGTCAGCCCACCAGAGCATTCAACAAGTTCAACATGTTTAATTGTCTTGGCTGTGACGATTTTGAGCACAGCTTTTACACATCTTCTACAACGGATAGAAGAAGTTCTGGTTTCACAACAACTGTAACATACAGTAACATGCAAATGAAACTGAGTGACTTACTCCCATTGCCTTGGTCTTTGGTGAGAGGCATCTAATAGACCATTATGTGGTTTGCAGGTTTAACATTGAGATAAATCTTTGTCTGATTTCTCATGTGTATTCCCTATCTCAGATGCACCTGAGAGACAATCTGGGAACGTTATCCTATTTCCTGGAGGCAGACCGTTTTGCCATAATTGTGCATGAACAGGTTCAATGTAAGCTTTATTTTTTTTAAACGCTACATTGGCTTGTACTGTTTTATGTGTGTATATGTATCTTATGAAAGGTCGCAAAATTCTGTACAGTAAAAGCAATGAAAATAAATCAAATCCTACACCATACAAAATAAAAGTACATTCTAATATAAAACAAAAACCTAACACTATGTTGCTAATTAAAAGCTTGCCAAAAAATATGTGTCTTGAGCTGTTTTTTAAAAGCAGCCACAGAATGGCTCTCAAGTCTAATGGGAGAGAGTTCCACAGCCTTGGCGCTAATGCACCAAATGCACAAAACCTCTCCTCTTAAAATGTGTTAAAAAGTAGAAACCGAGTGGGTTCCAAAAACAGAACTTCCGCATCTTATTTTTGTAAGGGGTGGGGAATTTTCCACTGCTTTTGGCACACTCTCCCTATAGCCTTAAGAGCTATGAATACTGTGGACACTTTTCATTATGTTGTGCTGTCTGTTAATTGTATTGTATGTTGTACTTTTTAAGTGTGCTATTGGTTAGTTTATTTGTTTAATTCATTTTATTGTAAAGGACTTTGTGACCCCTTCTTGTCTGTGAATGGTGCTATAGAATTAAACTTTACGTACTGTACGTACTTACTTACCCTTTATGCAGACTAGAATGAGCCAGTGTTCCATTCAAGTTAATGTGGAGGTCCACAGATTTCTCCATAATAATTGCACATTATTTCTCTCTCGGAGCACTTAAAGAATTCAAAATAGTTTCAGTGATGGGAGGGTGCTGTTCTCATGTCGGTACTTACTTGCCTGCTTTCCTCATAACATCAACTTCTTGCAGGTTTGGATGATGGATCGACTTGCCAGAGGGAGATGGTGTTTGGTGTTGTGACAGCGATGGACGTCCTTAACTACATCACTGCACACGAGAGGCCGGAGCTATCTGGTCATTCAGTCTTAATCACTTAATTTGATCTGCTGTGCACATATACCGCTACACACACAGTATGCGTATAGTGTCAGTTATAATCTAAATCTATGTGGTTGTGGTGGTCTGTAGAGTATACAGATTGAACTGTATATCTTTATACCTTTCTGTTATTTAAAAAAGTAAAATGTACCTTTAGTTTAGTGTTTTGTTGACATTTAAAATAGTATTCTATTGCCTATAGTGTTTTAAATGTTAATTGATTTTGGATTCACAAAAGGCTGTTTAGTGGGGATAAGTGTTTTTTTTTTTGTGTGTGAAAAGTAGAGATCACTCTGAGCATATTAGAGCGTAGGGGAGGGGTAAGTTATATGGTTTTATATCCATCAGCACTCAAAACAGCATCAAAACACATTTTTTTGTAATGTTGGCTTTATACAAGGGAGATTACATACATATGAAGTTCCCCTTTAATTGCGTTAGATTATTTTTCACATATATTGTTTTAACAGGTAGATTGTTAAACACGTGGTTAAAACACATGAAAGTCTCTGTTTTAGGAATAACGCTGGTCAACACATTTTTACAAAAGTCATGTTACTGAAATAAAATTAGTAATTTCTTATCAATTTTTATGTGTCTCTACACGAATATGACAGTCAAATTGCAAAATTGGCTCGTTTTTAATTTTTTTGTAATCTGCAATAAATTAATGTAATTAGCATTACTGTTCTGTATTGTACCTAAATTGATAAAATAATATTATGTAACAGTATCTTAAACTGTCTCGTACAAAGTCTGAAATATTTTAAATGCTCAACCTTTCCGACTGGACTTTATACAGTACACTGCTGACGTCATCTTACTTCAGCTGCCGCCTGGCAGTAGTATTGCATTGCATCAGAAAATGAAGCAATCAACTCTGGATGATGTGTGCATGATGGTATTATACAATGCAACGCAATATAACATAATTCTAGGCTTATTTGGGATGTTGTTGCAGTCATAATGGATACATTTCCACAGTGAAATATAGAAAATTAACTACATGAAATATATTCAAAACGAGAGCCAATAACAAATGTTCATGGTTATATTCGTGTTCAGCACACCAAGATACTACAGATTATGGGCTTTTTAAATCAGTAACGATGTCAGTCAATGTTGAATCAGTGTAATCAGTAGAAGGGCCTATTGCTTGTTTGTTAGCGCTCTCTGGTGGTGTAAAGATGTCACATCGAAAAATATTTAAAAAACAGTGAAGTAGTACACTAGTACATTATAGGTAAGCCTATTTGACCCTTGCACTTTTTGTCCTTTGTTCCACCCTGATCTATTTACATAGCAGGCAGGGAACGTTTATTATGATGATTAGAATTTGCAATACAAGCATACTACGGTAGAACTATGAGGTCATTGGCTGGGTATTTATAAATACATGTAAGGTGAGCATGAGTTTGATTGATGATGTTTATTTTAGTTTGAATGGAATATTCCGGGAATGCTGCCTGATAAGAGAGAACAATCGGAATGCTAGGTTCGGTAAATGGAGGCATAATCAAAGAAGTTGGGTTATTTGAGATTTCTTCACTGAAGTTGCGTGCTTGTTTTATTAAACAAATAGCCAATATATTTGCAAGCAAATTATCCAATATACTGTATATGTTTGTAAAACATACGAGAGCATATCCTTTTTACCATTTGGCTAGTAGGCCTAAACTATTATTAGCAATACCAAGCAGTTGTTTCTCACTTTGCTGTTTGAATTTCAATTTTCCACTCTTGAATAAAGCATAGCCATATAAAATACGCACTACATTCAGTAAGTCATAGTAAAGTAGTTTCCCCCCCACCTATTTTCATTCAGAAGTTCATGTTCATATTTTACTTCGTGAGCCAATAAGATATGGCATCACAGCTTGGTTTGGAAACCTCTGTGCAACTGAAGTCAAAACTAGTCAGACTCATGCTAGTCAGTCTGCAGGCAGATAGGTGCAAGAGCATCCATCCCTACGGTCCCTAAGGCAAGCAAAGAAGATATTAACTGACTCATCTCATGCTTCAGGAGTATCAGAGGTTACGATATAATGCCACTTTGTCGTTTGAATAGATTTAAAAACGCTTTTAACCCTACTTCAATAAACAGTTGAATGGTGGCAGACTCAATAACAACAGGGATGGAAATTATATGTAAACCTGAGTGTGTAGGCGTGTACTATGTCTACAGTGCATGTGGAAAGTATTCACAGCGCTTCACTTTTTTCACATTTTGTTATGTTACAGCCTTATTTCAAAATGGATTAATATACATTTTCTAGTCAAAATTCTACACACAAAGTGAATAACGTTTTTGTAAATAAAAAAAAAAAAAAATGTACATAAGCGCTGTGAACACTTTCCGGAGGCACTGTATACAGGGTGTACTGTACGTAAATGCAAATGCTTGTGTGTGCATATATGTATGTAGTACATACATATATGCCATACTGTATGGATGTAGTGTGTATATGTATGCAGTATACTGTATAATGACCCTGTGTGTATTCAGTGTGTCTATGTACAGTAGTGTGCATAGTGGCAGAAAAAATGTTAATGCCACAGAAACTGGTTCGCAGATATTTACTATTTATACATTATTCTTTTTTAGTTACATTTATGTATTTCTTCAAATTGTGTTATATTTTTTAATTTTACAGTATATATTTATTATTTACTATTTTAAAGAACGTGCAGTGGTCTCTTACTGTAATTCTTTAGCGGCTGTATATGTTTGTTTTCCCCCCAAACCTTTGAGTTTTTAATGTAGGAATAATGAATGTGGCAATAGCAATAATATTGAATCTCTACCACAAGGAGGCAGCAGATAACTATTTTTTTCAGTATTAGCACTATTTGTAGAACATCAGTTCAATCGCTTGCTTGGTCATTTCATATCTAGGAATTCCTTTTTCTTCAAAGTAACATACACGACTGCACATGGAATTGCTTTTTGCTAGTGTATTGTTCTTTCAACTATTTAATTGGAGTAATGCAAGGAAGGCACTCTCAGCCATCCTGTTTGTTTACTACTTTGCACTAATGTACAGTTAGTAACGGTTCTAAACATCAACATGGCACATGCTGGTTTGTAGTTAATGTAGACCATATGGTGGTGTGTGCGCCAATGCATGAAATTCCCCCTGCATAAAGAAGTCAACAAATTTGTTAATAATGGCTTCAGTTCCCTGTTGTGGAAAACATCACAGCTGTGATGTGTGTATTGTTATAGTTTCTTCCTTTTAATATTCTGCTCCTCTGCTGTTCCCCAGCACTACATGCATACACAACAGTATTTGATAGAGAGGGAGGGAGAGAGAGAGAGAGAGAGAGAGAGAGAGAGAGCATTCATTGATCTACAACTGTGTGGCTGCATCATACCGTGTATTTCCATGTTCTTGTTTTACTGTGTGTGTTCATTGTTTCATGTTTCTTTTAATGTGAAACTGCTTTAGTCTACATTGTGTCACACATTTCCCTCAGTGTGTATTGTAAGCTCTTTAAGCACAATTTTTCCGTGCAGAAATGCACCATATTCATAGAGATTAGTGGGATTGAATGGAAAGTAATGAATCAAAGCAAGGCACGAGAATTACTGTAGGGTTACTTTGTGTATAGTGGCACACACATGGACTATTTCATTCAGTGTAGACCTCTTGTATAAAAGTATCAAATCTTTTTCCACACATTCCTTTTTGTTTTTTGACCTTGGCGTTCTCTCTCGATGTGCATTAGCATATTATGCATTTAATTATCTTTAGTTTTTCTGTTAAT
This sequence comes from Typhlichthys subterraneus, assembly GCA_027564835.1. Lineage (NCBI taxonomy): Eukaryota > Metazoa > Chordata > Actinopteri > Percopsiformes > Amblyopsidae > Typhlichthys > Typhlichthys subterraneus. Next base: position 13,876 of record JAODUH010032272.1, read on the forward strand.
TCATTCAGATAAAAAATATTATGTTCATATTCAGTTATTTGTATTTGCACATACATTATTTTATGTTGAATAACACAAAGGCCTAATGGTGTTAATGACATGCTTATGACTTACTGACACAAATTGAACCGCAGTCAGTTTCTCTGCCAGCGCACAGCTAATGGCAATGACGTGAAACCTTCGTCATCGTCGCGCTGTTGCCTGCAGTTATAGCCCGGTCGAACGCAGAGTCCGTGTCAGTTGCAGCCCCGTCGCCGCAGCGCGACAAAAGCCTCCCCCATCCCCCAGGGTCTTTGTTACCTAACTGACTGGGTAAGCTACAGGCATTGGGTCAAGGGACCCCCCTTGCCTAGAAAGCTGAGCTCTTCGTACGTCAATGCTTCAGCGCTGCGAAGCAGTTCACAGTTAGAGCTGTATGTCTATAGGGATATTATTAGTAATAGGACGCGTTCACGCTCCCATGTTTAAACCCTGTTTAATAAATGTGTCTGTCTGTTCTCTAAAGAGAGAGAGAGAGAGAGAGAGAGAGAGAGAGAGAGAGGATTGGATAATGGCAAAAGGGGACAGCCACATCAATAAAATTATGTTGTGTATAACATATGCGACTCTCTCAGGTCAGTGCACCATCTATTTAACCCTTCCCATACATGCCACTCACTGCATGCCCTCATATTACAACATTTTTAAGTTTATGGCAGAGGTCTTCAACAGGGGGTCCGGTACCCCTAAGGGGTCCTCAGAGGTACTGCAGGAGGTCCTCCAAATTATTTGATCCCAAACTTATTTTCGTTACAAATTTTAATGTCAGAAAATATACATGTTATAATCTGTCAGTAATCATTTGAATGGCTTAGTTAGTGACCTATAACACGGCACTATAGGCCACCCTACATATTGTTGGCCCGGCAACAACATTTTTTTTTATATGATAGCGGGTCCCTGTGCCGTGTTTCTATCAGCTAAGGGGCCGGTGGCCCGAAAAACGTTGAGGACCTCTGGTTTATGGCTTTGTATGTGCACTAATATTTATGCTGAAGCAATAAATATTTTATGGGGCCATTTTTAAGATGACTTACAGTAAAAGCTGAAAAGGTGTGTGTTTGTGTGTGTGTGTGTGTGTTTACGGCTTGTGTAAATACATCCCTACCTTACATTTTGCCTCCAATATTGAACTAATAGTGTTGCTGTCACATATACATTAATATTATATGTGTGTAGTACGGTATTGCACTGTAAATGCGTCAATCTGAGCACTGCTGATTCCCACACAGACTGGCCCCCAATAACAACACTCGATTCCTGACAGGAAATGCCTCCTTAGCAGACAGGAACACGGTACAATGGTGTGCATTGTGTGGAATCACAGGGTTTTTATAAGGCTAGAGGTAGTAGCACAGCGGAAGGGAACACGTCTCGGTTTAAACGTTCTCATTTTGCGTCACTGCCCTCTCAAAACACTTAAATCACAACTAGACACAACAGTTATTGACGGAGAACCTCGCCAGGCCTTCCCCTCTCTCACTAATCCGGCCTCATTTTTGTCGTTTCTCTCTGCCTTTTTCCTTTTCTTTCTGCCAGCAGTCATAAACATCAGTCGTGGACAGACGGACAAGTTGATTATTATAACAGACGGACGAACAGACAAGAAAAAAGTATCTGAAAGAGAGAAAGTGGTTACAGCAGTTGTTTTCTCTGAAGTCTCTTCTCTGTCACTCATAGCTCTAGAGTGAGTGGGCATAAAACTAACCCTTGCAGTGTATCGTGGGAACTGTAGTGCTGTTAACAGCAACACACACACACACACACACACACACACACACACACACAGCCATACATTAGCCATTGGTCCTGCTACAACCTGTCTCTTAGGGGGCCAGGTTTGAACATCACAATGAGAGAGTAGATGTATTTACCACGTTTACTTTGGACGTCACAGTGCTGCAAAGAATGCTTCCACTATATAGCATGAGATAAGATTTCAGTGTTTTGTACTTCTTTTGGTTGAATTATGTTGATTTCTCACTCTTTCTTTTTTTTTTACTGTAATCTTGTCTGGGCCCCCGGAGGTATTTTATTATGCAAAGGAACTTGGTAATCCACTACAGCGGATACAGATGAACCTCAATGAACCCTCAATGAAAACATCCTGGGCTTCAACATGTTATAGATAAAAACAAATACAAATGTGAGCATGCTTGGTGAACTGCACACAGTATAAATACACATTACGGATCATATGGGGCACATTATATACGAGCTGTAAGGTAGCTCTTGCTACCATAATGTGTTCTGTTCTCTCAGGGGTCAGTCAGAATGGATGCTGCTGCAAAAACCCTTGTCATTGCTTGTTTCTGGCGTCAGACGTCTGCTTAGCAACCGAGGATTGCACTTCAGTTGATAAAGTGAAGCCAGTCATTGTAAGCTAATGTAATACACTTTCTGTCAAATTTGGCGAGTATCTCTTCACAGACCGCTTGCCGTCCGTTCACTGAACGCGCAGAAAAAAAACTATTTGGTGTTTCTACACAGCTATAAATGGATACACAAACAAAGTGGTGCAGACCGCACCACGCAACACTATCCCAGTCCCGGCAATGCTTGTTCAATTTGGAGGGGCGGAGTTTCTGTGGGAGCACCCTATGGCTGTTTTGGATTTAGTGCAAATATCAACAATTTATCTTCAGCCTCACTGACGACATGACTCCACCTTTAAAGTGTAACGGCACCCTAAAATGTGTTTTTTGAGCTGTAAACTAAGTCATAGGATTGATCTGTGATGAGACACATCAATTTTTATAGAAATCCGCTTTTTATGTGCTCAAAAGGAATCTACACATCATATCCGTTAAAAATCACCCCAGGGCCTGGCTGGTTTTCATTGATACACTCATCGGTACGCTCATACGTCATCCAATTCAAATGTTAACGTACATGTTAATGTGGGCCCTCTTTCCCTGCCCTCACTCAGCTCCTTGACGCATTCATCAAAGTTGTAGTGGGTGGAGTCAGGCTCAGAGCTGGGGTGCAGGGACGCTTTAAAGCAGTGCTTAATTAATCATCACAAAAAAACTTTCCCCATATCTTTACAATGTTGCCAAGCACGGAACAGTTGCACGGGTTGGATATGTACATATTTCCATATCAGCACCGACAACATATTGTGTTTTGTGTTCTATGATGACCACAGCACGCACCTAAGTAAAATAAAGCCGAGGTATAGCTCCAGCATAGCAGACATTTTCATCTCCATAGACACAAGTGAGGTATGTTAGGTAATTTAATCTGCCACCTGAATCCAGTGCTTCGGTTAGTAATGATATCTGTGACGGCTCTTCCTATTGTCAGCGATCCTTTCCTGCCTTTAGGGTCATTGTCGTCACTGACCTCGCATATCGGCCTAATCCGCAACGGCCTCTATCTTTTCACAGTGGTGTAATGTGAACCACCGACACAGGAGAGAAAGCATTGTGTAGTAGAGGCTGCTTACTGAGGCTGGCTGCTAAGGAGAAGGTTCAGGACACAGTGTGTGTGGTGGAGTCGACACACACACACACACATGCACACGAATTGGCCAGTTATTTTACACCTCGATGAATAGGTCCAGTATATGCATACAGCATGCACAAACTGCATTTAAATATTGTGTGTGTGTGGCACACAGACACATGCATGCACATGCAAGAAGTACTAAGTGCATACTGCTGTTGAACCAAGCCGTTCCACTTTGGGAGCTCCCTCACTCCCGCCCACCTGGCTGCATCACGTCCTGCGTCAGTGCCTCATGTCGGCAGCTCACAGCCAGGGCTCTCCTGTTCATCTTCCCCCCAGAGAAAGCGCACGGCTGCTGGGCTAATTCAGGACGTGCGAGCGAGCAGCTACAGGAAGGAAGGATGACTTCACTGAATATACTGTACTTCCTGTCCCCATCCTCAGGGGACGGAGCGCCTTCGATTGACCTTGGTGCTGTTTATAACAGCTGCTAGAGCTGATTTGGCATTACAGGATGTGTCATTGCTTCGCCTTAGCGAGCTTAGTTCCTAGGGGTTGGCTTGAGGAGGGAGGCTAAGCACAGCACAGACACAGCAAAAAACTAAGTACTGGTGTGGGTGGGGGGACATTTTTAAAGGTGGCCTCCTCGATTTGAGTGAGTAATTGCCCTTGTGGTTGGAAAGGTCACTAAAGCAATGTTTTGGCCTGGAACGCCTCTGTACTACTCCACCTACATTACTATTGGATTCACACATTTATCTACCCCTTAACTGTATATTATTAATATTGTTATTATTATACACTGTGTTATTTTAGTATTTATTGTATCATTCCTGAATTAGCTGTGTACCATTTGTGTTAAAGAGTTCAGATGCAAAAGCTAAAAACTACAGTAAAAAATGTCTATCTGACATCTTTATTTTTAAAATTGGCAATATTTACATATTTGTTACATTTTTGGAAGACGTTACTTATTATTTTTCAGTTACACATGGACCTTACATTGTAATAAAGGTGAAATGAGTGAACCCATATATGGAAACCTAATAAATAATGCTGTTTTTAAGTTGCTAACTGATACTTTTTATCAGATGGACTTAGAGGTTTTTGCATCTGAACCCTTCTTATGTCAATTGTGTTTATGTGGAACTGGCTGCAAGACAAATCTCCCCTAGTGGAACAATAAAGTTATCTTGAACTTCTTGGACTTGAACTTGAACCTAACCCCCACCTATACCCACACACTCGTGGACAGCCAGAATGTGAACCGGTGAACTGGGGGCGGGAACACATGTATGTGGCTCTCTGCGAGCCACAACACAATAAAGGAGTGTGCAGTTAAGATAAGGAGATAAACGAAATAAGGCGGGTCACAGATCAGCAGGCAGGCAGATAGAATAATGTGGTTAGCGACGCATAATGGCAGCTCTGGCAGTCACTGGAGCTGCATGACTAGTGAAGCTGCACAGAATAGTGCCTGTCGTCTCAAACAATAAAATCCACAGAGGCTTGTCTCGCTCCCAAAACCCATTTTCCTTTCTCTCAGTCACAAACACAGATGACCTACTTATTGCAGCACAATGCACAGACACACACAGACACACACAGACACATGCACACGCACACGCACACACACACACACATGTGCACACACGCATACATGCACATAGACAGTAATGCTATGTCAATTCAGTGCTATTAAAAAGGCGGCAAATCATCTTTGAAAGCATAAATGTATTCACTGCAAGCGGGAGGAGGGGTGTAGGGGGGTGCTGGATTAACCTACGTCAGTGCTGGCTGATGTCATCGTGTACCAATGCAGCTTGGCAAGGTGACACTCACACAGATGGGTGAAAAAGAAGGAACATGTATCTGTACATAAAATATGCAATTTAGTATAGATGATTAAAAATACTGCAGCCCCCCTAGCTAGCAGTGACATGGCTGTCTGTTTTAGTCATAGAACTATATGAGAGGGTTCACTGTGCCCGTCTTGCGTGCCCGTCTTGCTGAAGCTATTACGCAGTCGCATTTATTATAATTGATCACTTTTGGAGAATGTGCATCATTTTTGCCAGTGGAAAGGATGCATCATCAGTTTTGGCTGTTTGCCTAATGCGTCCCAAGATGGGTCACGCCATTCCCACAGGGTAGTGATTCACGTTATGGATAATAAGCGTAATTCCTACGTATAACACACGCAGCATGCACAATGCTTGTGTGACGTGTTTATACGCAGCACCTTATCTTAATAAGTCACTAGGAATAGGAAAGCGCGCTAATGGAGACACATTTGTTTCCTCCAGTGTAAAAGGGAAGTTGCTCAAAATAGACGCCACTCTGGGACCAACGGTCAAACGTGGTGCCACGGAACGCACGCACACACACACACGCACACGCACACGCACCCACGGCAACAAGCTGCTAGCATGCACCGCGCGTCCCTGGCGACGCCATGGCGATGGTAATGCTATAGCGGTACCTTGGAAGTGGCCTGTTGGCGCGTCTGATGAGACTCTTTGACGCATGCACCTGCGGCTTGTGTACAACTGATCAGGTTGCAACCCATTACCGCTACCTGTTCCTTAATACTTTGTACTTACTGTAACCCGCCGCCTGTGGGAGTCAAGCATCTACCACATGTTACTGGCTAACCCCATAACCTCCAATTACCATGTTCCATTTCATTACTTACCCTCTTCCAGGTGAAGGAACCTGGATGAAGCGTGAAAACATCTTTAGATGAGCCGATAGCATAGCCTACTAAGTGGGATGTCAAGTGGCGCTTTCCACACGGAGGCTGCTGTCGCATGGCTGAAACGGTGTGCGACCAAACGCGGAATGCTAACAAAAACACGAGAAAGGACGGAATAAAAAAAACATTTCAAATTTATGGAGTAACGAAACACAGCAAGTACACTAATCTGAATTAAAAGGGGATTCGTTTGTAACTGTATTTGTAATAGCTATTGTTACACATGTGTGGCTACACGTTTGTGTGTGCGTGTGTGTGCGTGCGTGCGTGTGTGTTTGTTTGTTTGTGTGTGTGTGTGTGTGCGTGGACATGGGTTGCATGGCTCACAGCTGCTCAGTGACCCCTGTGTGAGAGCCTTGTAATGGAATGCTCACACAAACGGCCCAGCGCCTGCTTTACAATATTAACAGAGCCCAATGTGCGTCATAGCTCACAGCTATAACACAGTCTGTGTGCGTGTGTGTGTGTGTGTGTGTGTGTGCGCGCATATGCACTCGAATGAGATAAAGAGTGTGTGTGTGTGTGTGTGTAATGTGCAGTAGTGTGTGCGAGAGGGAATTAGATTATGTGTGTGCGTGTGTACTGTACGTGTGTGCGCTCTTTATTCCCCCAGTCTCACACCACCATGGTACTTTTCGCTTCATATTTCTCTCCCTGGTAAATCGTCTCCCGTTTCCCCGGGTGTCTGGACCAGTGACGCATTTGAAGCTATGTGTGACATACATTGCAGTAGCAAGGCAGATGATTCACGTATTGTACATACAGTATGGTGTCAGGTTTTGTTTGTTAGATAGTTTTGTCCTGTCCATGTTCAGAACGAACATGTATGGATTATTGACATAACAGTTTCCATGTAGTTGTCTTCTATCCATTTCATTCTACATTTTTCTTGCTATTGTGGCCTGGGGCTTTCTAAACTCAGCCTGTGCCCACACACACAAACACACCACACACCGAACAGCTTTAGACAGTGAATGTGCAACTGAAGAATGGCAGAACAGAGGACTGTGATGTCGGACATTTTGTTCTGATTCAGATGAACAGTGTTGAGTGTCAAATGTTGCTCAATGTTATAATCATGTACCTTTAATGAATTCTCTGGTGTTTTCTGCAGGAAATACCTTTTAAATAATAGTGTAGATCACATCTGCAAAGGTGATGAAATGCCAGTTATTGAGCACCACTTCAAAAATCTAATATCAAATTAAATGTATATATTAGGCACAATAGATTAAGATTTATAAACGTCACTTTTTTTTCTTTCAAAGGGTGGATATTTGATTAAACTACTTAGGTTAATAATTTATTCTTTTGAGTTGTTAAATCACAACCATGTTTCGGGGTCATTTGAAAGTTAAATTAATTTGTTCCCCTGCAGGTCATTATTGTTCAAGCGGGCCATGTTTCGCTATTGTAAACACATTCAGCCATACAGACGTGTGTGTGTGTGTGTGTGTGTGTCTGTGTGTGTGTGTGTGCACGCACGTGCAAGCTTACTGGCTTTGCGTTCAGTCTCCAAATGTTCTGAAGATTGTGTGGTATTCATACTCCTACTGTCAGCACGCTTGATTGCTGGCAGGGATGTGTATGTACAGTTCCTTGTGCACGTACAAACACACACACACACACACACACGCACACACACACACACATAAAATGTATTAAGCACAAATTGTGCAGAAACGCACCATATTCATAAATCAACCAAAGAATAGTGCATTTTCAATCAAGACATTTGGAAATTCTTGATTTTCATATCACAAAATATTACTCTCTCAGTTTCTGTCTAAATATGCAATCTCATTATTGTGGTGGGTATTTAATTTCATAGTTATGATTGGAAATGTGCTTTTCTTTTGTTATCATAAAAATCTGGAAATGCCTTCCTTCTACAAACTTTAAAAGCTTAAAAAAATATATCTTTCTCATTTTATAACAGGACCTGTTTGTGCTTGTTTGTGTGTGCATGTGTGTGTGTATGCGTGTGTGTGTGCATTTTTGTTCCTGTGTGTGTGTGAGCATGAGAGACAGAGAGAGAGAGAGGGAGAGAGAGAGAGAGAGAGAGAGAGAGAGCGAGAGAGGGAGGGCTGTAGCTTCAAAGGACCTGGTCCATCAAAGCTAACTGTTCAGCTGTCATAAAGCTTTTTGTTTAAGTCTGAGCTCAGACTGCTTTTACATCTGTAGAGATCATGCAATAAGGTCTCTCTCTCT
>JAODUH010032283.1:0-22328 GCA_027564835.1 Typhlichthys subterraneus
CTGGCCACCACCCTCTCAAGTGTTTTGGAGAGGAAAGGAAGGTTGGAGATGGGGTGGACGTTGTTCAGGTCAGCATTTGTTCTTTTTAAGTATGGGTGTCTGAGCTGCAATTTTCAGGATGCGGGGTACGAGGCCGGTGGCAAGAGAGGAGTTAATTGTGTCAGTGAGCAGGCGGGATTGTCTAGTGGTCTGGGTGTTGGGCTCCCAGCCAGAAGGTTGTGGGTTCAAACCCTGGTGTTGACCTAGTCGTCCTTGAGCAAGATGCCCAACCCCTAACTGCTCCTGGTGTTTGGTCACACCTTGCATGGCAGCAATTGCAATGGGTGAATGTGAGGCAAAAATACTGTAAAGTCCTTTGAGTAGTAGTAGCAACCCCACCCCCTCATCCAGTGGTGGGAGGTTGAGAAATGTAAACGAATCCAGGAGGTGTGGTTTGATTAAGGTGGAAAAACAAATCGTTTGGTTTTTGCCATGACATAGAATGTCAAGTTTTTTGTCAGTTACAGGTGAGTATTTAGGTATAATGACCCCCAAGCACTTATTCTACCCACACAGTAGTGAGCATTCCTAAGTACACGTTATAAATGAAGTAGTAGTAGTAGAGAACAATATATATATACTGTATATACGTATATGTGTTTGTGTGTGTATATATATATACTGTACATATCTTAGACTATATCATTAGAAAGGCTGGTTGGTTCAAATAGAAGATCATGTGACAACATTGGGGTTTTATAAATCATGTTGTTTTGAATTAAATGTTTCATCTTGCTAAATATCTGAGGTGTTCTACTACTTGTGTATAGCAGATACTATGGTGCTGTGAATTGTGGTGTGACAGACCAGAAACATCTCAGTCTTGTCAAGTTCAGAAGCAGGACATTAACTTCCTTTTTGATACATGCAAGGAGCATTTGAAATGTCACGACCTGATTACAGGTTACACATGGTTGACCACACCAAACAAAAGGAAGTGATGTAAACAGGACTTTGAATGTTTCGATCACTTTTAAAACAGGGATTCAAAGGTTTTGATCACGTTTACTCTACTAATGGAGATACTGAATATGTCAGAAACACACTTTCAGCTCTGATTTAAGTATTTCATGAAGGAACATTTTAGATTTCAGTTCAGAAATGAAACTGCTACATGTTTAAACACTAGCCAAATCAATCGTGTAGACATTATGCCAATCAGGTTTATTTATATTTAAATATACATATACCTGTTTTATTATTTGACAACTGCTTTTATTCAGCCAAAAAAAAACTATTGGGAATTACATTTGTCTACACTCTCTCCATTGATTTGCACATTAGACATATAAGATTTCATTTTTATATTTCTGCAATATTGCAAATATTCACGATTTTTATGCATTAGTTCATTTCATAAGTCATATGCTACATGTCTGAACAATAATTTCTGAAGGGGAACTTCTGAAGGGGAATTTTTGAAGGGGAAAGTGTGAAGCGATAGGTGAAGTCCCCTAACGCTATGAATCCAATTGAATGGTTAATTCCGCCCACTGGGGCCCCTTACCACAATTTACTTACCTCCTTATTTTACCTCTTTACCTTTAACAGCCCCACCCTCCCCTCACATTAAGTTTACAAACATTACCTGAATGAAGTGTATTCAGATTTTTCATGTATGTAATGAAACAAAGACCTTCATGCTGAAATGACGTGTCTCTATTAGTACAGAAAAACCATAGGCCCAAATCACCCAGCATGTTGTGCGCTCGCCAGCCAGGTGCACGTTTTCTAAGCTGTAGGCACACGGAAATGCATATCTAAAAGGAAGTGGCATTAAGTCGAATCAGGTCTCCTACAGTTTACAGGTCAATAGATTTGTTTTTTTGTATATATTTTATATCAGGGTCTACTCTAGTGTGATTTCAATGTACAATTGTAAACTTTTAAACATGCCATTTACCAGTTAGGTCTACCAAGATGTAACAGTAAGATGCCAAATGAGCAAATCTGTTAAACAAACACAACACATTTAGAACTGAATTCATTTTATTTCCTTTCAAATTGAGTTCTTGAAACAGTTCAACACTAACAGTAAAAACTAAAATTGTAACAAGATGATTTAATGCTTATTTGAATAATGTGTACCTGAAAACAGGAAGGGACAACTCACTTACCACATCATTTATATTCTAGTATTAATATATTAATATGCCATTTCCCACATGGTCCAAAGCATCTCCCCAAATTCACATAATGTAGATTTTCTTTGTACATTGTTTTTATACCATATAAATGAACTTAATTCAAAGCAATATATACGTAAACAACTGATTATTTACTCCAAATCATACAGTTAGTAATTTCAAGAATATGGCATCCTCAACTGAGAATATATATGGAAATAGTAACAGTAAAAAGTATTTTACTATTGTGAAACTTGTGTGACACTGGAATCAGGTACTGTCAAATTACTTTGAACAACGCAAGTAATGATGGCATAGGGGCAAAATGTCATTTATTTCTGGCCAGAGATAATACCAAAGGGTTATGAATGTGCAACAGTGACTCGGGTGATATATTGCATGTACAATTTATTAACATACAACCTGGGTAATGGAGTAGTAGCAGTAGGCTGGATGTACACATAAAATCAATCTATAAACATTACACAAACTTTAATAAGAAATGATCAAATACAGTAAATTGAGGTGTATATAGTGAAGCATAAAACAACATGGAATGCACAACAGAAGGTTTGGAGACATTAGGTCCATGCTAGAACCTGACAGCAACCCTTCACTCAGAACAAAAGCAGATATGTATGTTTATGGGATTTATTAACACTTGTCAAAATCAAAACATGTTTGGCGTAACAGCACTGCATATAATACTCGCGTCAGGGTGAATGAAATAATCTGGACGTACCGTACACAATATAAATGCTATTAACAGTGCACAAAGTGTGTGTGTCAGCTTTACCCCCACAATTACACATAAGGTAATGGACGGATGTTGGAAAATACAAATAAAATGGCCCACAATCAACCAGATTTGGCACAGAGACGGGCAAAATTAAAATAAGACCAATACAATGTAGGAAGGATAACCTTGCAAGAAAGGCACCACATAAAATAGAAAAGAAGGCAAAACCCTATTTACACATCTTTATTCTATATACCCTAAGGCTATTTAAAAAGGTATCGAAAATAAGATTATTACAATGGAAAAGAACGGTGGTCGAGATGAGACTATCAGAGACAACACATGATTCAAGACATAGGTGGATAACTGTCAGCCCATTCTTGATCTAGAACTAGATTCCAGCCATAGCCACTCACGGGTTAAAAACAAAACAGGACAAACACAATCTGCACTTGACTGAAGGACATTTTGACTGGGGGCAGAGGGAAATCTGCACTACCCATCAGCTTCATCTTCCATGAAATGCTCCTGGGCTTTACTGACACCTGCAGAACCTAGCCAATGAAAGGAGAAGGGGGGTGGATGGTGAGTGAGAGAGGGATGACATCACGCTGATATCGATCATGTCACCTATCAAAACTTGGAAATTCACTTTCCGAACTTTCCAACTGCCAATATAATTCAGGAGTAGTGCTTTTGCGCCTTTCCAAATGCTCAAAACTATCGTGTGGAGGAAAGTTCTAGCAGGTTTATGGAGATCTCCGTACGACCACTACACCCATTGACAGGACATTTTGTGCTTCTACTGTTGAGATGCAATAGATAATGAATATATTTCCACTGAGTTTGCCTTCATTATAAGAAATGGGAGCCTCCTCGGACGAGCTGCAGTGCTGACGCGTTTGATTCTATTTTGGTGAGAAGATTACCACGTTTTGAAGAGATGGGAAAGGCTGGGGTAACATAATTGTGACATAATTCCCCCTTTAAGACAACACACAACAAATCACACTGCTGTAGGATTACAGTTTAAGGCAGCAATGTGTAATATTAAATACTGTGATGGTTTTACCTGGTGCCAAGTCTGGCATGTTGTCATGGAGAGAGGAAGAATGGCCTTAACGTGGACAATGTATAATACAGTACACCACGAGGAACGTGAGAAAGATGCAGTAGGAGAGCATAAGGAACCAAAAGCCTTTTCACGCACACACATGAAATGGGATGTCTAATTTGTACCATGACAATTTCAGTGGTATAGCAAAAGGGTATTTTACATTACTTGATTTTATATATTGTTTTTAATATTCACAACTCAATTTACATGTCAAACCTTATTTTCATTTGTTTGGAGACAGTCTGTGTGTGCACCAGTGTGCAATATGAACATAATAGGTGTCTTCTGTCATGCCGCAGACACACCACATCGAATTTACCTCATGCAAACGTACTAACAGTAGTTCTCAATGGTGTCAAAGAATGAGAAGTTTACAGGGAACTCTGGAGTGTCCAGAGGGGGAGAGACTGATAGGGTAAGCAAGAAGGAAAGAGAAAAGAGAGCAGAAAACAATTTTAGTTTAGCTAAAGAGTGAAAACGGTTAATGCTAAACATTCACATATACAGCTCTGGGGGGAAACAAATCAAGACCACTGCACATTTAAAAAATATAAGTATACAGTTAACTAAAAACACAAAAATAAAGCAATTATATAATTCATACCAATTATATAAATACATTACCTTTAAATAAAAATGTAGAAAAAGTTAAACCAGAGACAATGCTGCAGTGGTCTTTATTTGTTTTAAGAGCAGAGAGTCATTATCACTTCAGTGACAGACACGTAATAGCAGAGAGGATTTTGAAAAGGGGAAAGAGATCATTTAAAAAAGGGTCTGAGGACTTTTACACCAATCAGACACTTGGAGTAAAACACAGCTAAATATTCAAAGGAATGTCCTCAATACAAACTCACTCATCACTGGAGATTGCTCTCCGTGATGGGGTGATGGGGCTCTCATGAAAAATTCCTTTGCTTGACGTAAAACTTCTTGAGGTAATTTAAGGTGCACAGAATAACTTAGTTGACCTTGTCTGGACATGTTGTCACTGGTTAATCTTCATGAAATGTAGTGTGTATATCACGACACACAAGATAAAGATTTACTAATATTCTAGATTGGATATATAAAGATTTACCAATAGATTTGACTATGCCATATCTATAATATACGGAATAGACAGTGAAATTATAACAGGAAAATGGTTCTGCTACAGCACATAAAAAAGATATGTATTTAATTAAAAGGTTAAAAGATTGACACAAGATTTTACTGTCAGCTATACTGTCAGTTTCCCTGATGATTGTGAACTCCCATTCCAACACCAACAGTTATTAAACGCAGATATTTCACCATAAATAAAGTTATGTCGAGGGGAAATGATAAAGATAAAGATTAGATGACACTTTACCTTTTGTAGTGTTTCTGTCATTGAGCAGTTTAGTCTTACTGCTGGGCAGAATCTTAATCTGGGGAGGATCGGGACTCTGTGCCATTCGAGAGGCCGCCAGAGCATTCAGATACTGCAGACGTGTCACCTGTCATCAACACATACACACACAAGCAATACAACTCATGTAGTTTGTTCATGAAGGGGGGGGGGGCAGTGGGCACAAGGATATTTGAGTACTTAAAGTAACATACTTGGTAATATGTATATTCTAATAGAGAACAGACCTAATCATAGTTTCATTCACATACATCCTCAAAACGCACCTTTTCAAAACAAGAAGTGAATGTTGTTAATTCAAACCTCGTCAATGTCTCGACTATATTTCATTTTCCTTTCATAACTCAATTGAATAGATAGGCATGTGTAAAATGTATATCTCAAACATGCATACTCTTATCAGCTGCAGGTCGGTGAGAGCTCGGACGGTGTAGTCAGGACAGTAGTTGGACGGGCTTGTAGCTTCTCCCAGCTCAAATGGATCCCTGGGCGTGTGATGCTGTGTTGACACTGGAGACTGGTGCACTGCACATGAAGGAGATAAGCCCATAGCAGGAGCACATTGCTTGTAATCCTCTCTGGTTCGTTCTACACAGGGAACTGTGTCTAGGTGAACTAAGTAGTAATTTGCTTAAAATAAAAACATTAAAAAAAAAGAGAAATGTAAAAATTAGGAAAACTGGACCAGAAAGGTAAGCCTGGAGGCATTGATCTCCATGCACCTGCAATTTTGCATTTTACCTGAAGAGGGTGCTGTAAGCGCAGAAACACCATAATATGTAAATGCCCCATTTTCAAACTTCAGCCCTTCTTTTCCAATTTCCACCTCCACGCGCCCCTAAAGACACAGACCAAACATCCTTATTCCTTTTCAGATCAAACTTATTTCACACAACAACAAATATTATTATTATTATTATTAACAACACTATATTGCCAAAAATATTGGGGCACCCATCGGAATCATTGAATTCAGGTGTTAAAATCACTTCCATGGCCACAGGTGTATAAAATCAAGCATGCAGGCAGTCAACTGTTAGTGATGTAACAAAGTGGAAGCGATTGGGAACAACAGAAACTCAGCCACAAAGTGGTAGGCAACATATAATCACAGAGCAGGGTCAGCGCATGCTGAGGTGCACAGTGTTCAATAGTTGCCAACTTTCTGCAGAGACAATAGCTACAGACCTCCAAATGTTGCGTGGCCTTCAGATTAGAAGAACACTGCGTAGAGAGCGTAGTGCGTAGAGAGCTTCATGGAATGAGTTTCCATGGCCGAGCAGCTGCATCCAAGCCTTACATCACAAGTGCAATGCAGTGGTGTAAAGCACGTCGCTACTGGACACTAGAACAGAGGAGACGTGTTCTCTGGAGTGACGAATCAGGCTTCAATGCCTGGCAATCCGATAGCCGAGTCTGGGTTTGGTGGTTGCCAGGAGAACGGTACTTGCCTGACTGCATTGTGCCAAGTGTAATGTTTGGTGGAGGGGGGATTTGTTGTCTTTCAGAGCCTAGGCTTGGCCACTTAGTTCCAGTGAAAGGAACTGTTAATTCTTCAGCATACCATATAAGATACTTTGGACAATTTCATGCTCCCAACTGTGGAAACAGTTTGGGGATGGCCCCTTCCTGTTCCAACATGAAGACCAGTGCACAAAGCAAAGTCCATAAAGACATGGATGAGTGAGTTTGGTGTGGAGGAACATGACTGGCCTACACAGCGTCCTGACCTCAACCTGATAGAACACCTTTGGGATGAATTAGAGAGGAGACTGCGAGCCAGGCCTTCTCGTCCAACATCTGTTCCTGACCTCACAAATGCACTTCTAGAAGAATGGTTAAAAATTCCCATGAGCATACTCCTAAACCTTGTGGACAGCCTTCCCAGAAAAGTTGAAGCTATTATAGCTGCAAAGGGAGGGCCAACTACATATTAAACCCTACGGATTAAGAATGGGATGCCATTAACCTTCATGTGCATGTAAAGGCAGGCAGGCAGGCAGGCAGGCGTAACAAAACCTTTGCCAATATAGTGAATCATTATGTCGTTTGGAACAAAAATACAAAAACATATTTACTATTATACTACTACACCTGCAACAACAGGATAAAATAGTCCACAGGGTGGTTGCGCGTGTAAAGATAGTGGTCTGGGCTCATGCGGTTGGAGGGGTCAAAGTGCACTTCCTGGTTTACACTCGGGTGTCGAAGCAGATGAAACAGGACCCTCTCAGACACACGCCCGGGGCTGAAGTGTTCCACTTCTACGGCGGGCAGAGAAAGACCAATAGAATTAGGTTAATGTCTGAAAGGTGACGTGTAGAGGGCTTACGCATGAAGCACAGGACTCAATTCAATAAACACAATCAGTAGTGATGCTACCATTGAATTAAGAAAAAAATAACAGTAAATATTTGTATTTGCACATGGTATTTTCTTATAGTATCAGATCCATAAACCAAGGTACAGTAAGGCAAGATTGTGCTGTATCAATCTGTCTTAAATCACTCAAAGACAATTCCACAACCTCTCTCTGAGAACCCAGTAACAAACTTAAGCCACCTTGGTTAACTGAAATATGTTATCAGTGATATAATCATTACAGGTATGTTAAACTGTCACTAAATATGTGACCTAGATAATTACTATGAAACACACATGCACACACACGCACATGCACGCGCACACACCTCTAGAAAGGAAGCGGTGTGTAGCCAGCAGGAGTTGCGGTGAAGTGCGGATCTTGGAGTCTCCTCCGGGGACCTTGAAGAGGGAGAACTCCTCGTGGACACTGTGGGGCTCCAGTGGGATCTCCTGGAGTGCTAGCGGGCGCTTGACCTTCTTGTCCACTAAAATCACAGAGGGAATGAGGGATGAGCAGACCTGCCTGCCCATCCCACATGTCCATATACAGGCCAATGTTACGTACCGCCAGGTTGAGGAAGGGGGGGGTGATAAAGGGGCACGAATACCTCCCTGTCACCGGCATGCACAAACAAACATAAGTGGGAAAGAGTGCCAATGGCTTAGCTACTGTGATGTCGTGACTCATTGGTCACACTTAAAGGCAGGGTTAGTTGTTCCCCGAGAACGTTTGCTAACATCGAGCTCAAATTAAGACAATATCCGTCCGCAGCGCTGCCTCACACATTCAAACGCATTGTTAAGCGGAACACTCTGGAAGTACTGCGGCTTTGCTGTTGTGAGCGGCGTTCGCCACTATGTTTATGTTCCTATTTCCGAAGTTTTTCACCACGCACAGTGAACGGTAATCTAGCAAACTGCGAGGAGGTATTTGATGAATCTGACAAAATTAGCATACAATTAGCTTGCAATAGCTGGCAATAACTAACTGCAATATAAGTGATGACTGCGTGTATATACAGAGGTACACAGACTGTATGTCTACCTTATAGTTTATATTGTCCTATTTTTGGTTTATTGCAGCCTTTCTTCTAGGTGTTAATAAAACATCTGGCGTTGTCATTGTGATGAAACACTAGCAAGTTTTTTATATTATAAACAGGCATGGGGTTTTGAACATTCTGAAGAATTTCACCCCCTCCCTTCTGCACGTGCAAAATTCCACTGATTGGCTTGTTACGGCCATCAGTCAGCACCTGTCAGGGTCAACATGTTACATCTCGTTACAAGACTCCTCCCCCCAGACCTCATGTCTTCAGCTCTGCATTGAGCAAACGTGAACTAGAGACTGACATTTCTTTTGGGATTCCCGCAGGTCACGGGATGGGAAACAAAATAATTATTAATCACGGGATTGGGACGGGAAAGAAAAAACACTCAGTGGGAGTGGGCAGGACCAGGAATCGTAGTAACACTATGACGCACAACTTTGTACACAAATACACAACATACAGAAAATAACATCAACTTTGGCTGTGATCTGTACGGTTTATTTTTCCTTACTCTAACTGACAGACTCCGGTCAAAAAACAGGAGGGAATGAGAGTACATTTTTTTGGAATTGGGATGGGACGGGATATTTTCCTAACTTGTTCATGGGATTGGGATGGGACTGAATTTTTTGTTGTGGGAGAGGTTTGAAAATCCACTCCCGTGTCAACCTCTAATGTGAAAGCAGAAAAGTAGACTAAATGGACTTAGCCCTTTATTGCCACCCTCAGGCTTTGGTGAAAGATGAAACATTCTCACTTACTCACAGTTAACGGTACAGAGATGTCTAAATAGACAGATTAGACATTGTCCTTTTAGTATTTCTAAAAGGGATAGAGTACATTTATACTGATGTATATTGTTTGGCATCGACCAAAAGACTGCACACTGCCATATTGAAACGTCTCAAAATGAGGAAAACCTATTTAGTTGTTTCTTAGGACTGCCTGGGCATGTACAGACAGCTTCCATCTTCATACCATCACCCTGAGACGCGCTCTTACGACTGCTGCGTTTGAGTGCATGCAGTTTGATGACAACAGCAAA
Source organism: Typhlichthys subterraneus (assembly GCA_027564835.1). Classification (NCBI taxonomy): domain Eukaryota; kingdom Metazoa; phylum Chordata; class Actinopteri; order Percopsiformes; family Amblyopsidae; genus Typhlichthys; species Typhlichthys subterraneus. The sequence continues at coordinate 9,876 of JAODUH010032283.1, forward strand.
TTTCCAGCATGCCTCTGCAAAATTTCAAATTAGGGGTGCACAATATATCAACTCAGTATTGTTATCGCAATATCACGTTGCGCAATATCACACCGAAAATTTAGCAGGAACTTGGACATTCAGTTTATTTTGTGTCCATTGGCTGTTTGGCTTAGTTGTGTTTGATTTAGACAGAAAAGTAAGATGTGTGGCTGAGGAAGCTAATGACATAATGGAGATGAAAGAGAAAACATATTGCAATATTCCTGAGCAATATCACATTTTGCCAATATTGTACATCCCTAGTCCAAATTTAGATAGAAGCATAGATATGCTATTTTATACCCAGAACACATGGTGTTATTATTTGTCCCCTCAATGTATACATTCACACAGTAGCCCACGACGCAGCTCGTTGGAACAATGCCACACCACAGGACACAACAAGACCCCGCCCCCAATCCAAACGTACAGTAGCCGTCAGACTCATCCAAGATCTCTGACTTGATGATCTCCTCGATGACGTCCTCCAGGGTGACCAATCCAAGCACCTCGTAGAAGGGATCTCCCTCCCCCTCGTTGTTCACCTTCTGGACGATGGCCAGGTGAGATTTACCTACGGAAACATCAGTCACATCGTACAGCATGTCCACTCAGTCGAGTTCTGCTCAAAGTGCCTGGAACAGGTGCTACTGCAATGCTAACGCTAGCAGAGACGATGGCCTGGTACACCAGTGTAGCACAGTCTTAACGTGTGGTAAAATGTTTCTCTTTTTACCATCACCGGCCAATGTATGCTTTTTTGGGCTTCCGTAGTTCAAATGTATGCATTTAATTGGGACAGAGCCAACAGGGTACTTTTCATATGCTGTCATTTGGCAAACTGACCCATGCCACAGTAAAGCTAACACACTAACCAGCATATCTATGAAAACAACTAATGCACACGCACCTTTCTTGAACTCCTCTAACATGGCGTCAAGTTTGGTGTCATTGAAAACAAAGTGGAGCGGATGATTGTAGAACTTGGTGATTGTTGCCATGGGAGTGCAGTCATAGGGGTCCACCAGAGCCAGGTCTTTGACATAGAGTATTTCCACAATGTTGGACCTGAGAAAAAATAAAACAAATGCTCATTCACTGTTTGTACTATTACTGCCAGGCCTCTTCATATCTTACACAAATATTCTACTGTAGATTATTGGTAAACATAAATAAACGTGTGTATAATGTGAAATATCTGAGTAGAATAAAATGTTTTACCTCCATTTCGAATAAAATCCGTCAATTGGAAGAAATACATTGGAGAACATTTAATATACATGATTTGACAATTACAACACGCACCCAATGTGTAGTGGGTATGTTTTGTCATCAATGTTGTTCACACTGCTACATCTGGGCAATCAACTCCCTATCCCATTAAAACTCCCTATCCCATTAAAACCATTCTGTTAGCTTACCGTTCTCTGTGTATGCTGAAAAATAACCCGGTACTTCTACACAGCCCTGGCTCCGTAAAAAGTGGCGAACACCGCTCACAAAAAGAAACTCCAACGCAAAGCACACAATATCTACACTACCACACTACATTCCTAAAACAAATAATAATAATAATAAGGAATAAAAAGGTTTGCCCACCTCTCTTCCTCATAGATGGGTACACGGGTGTAGCCACACTGCATGATCTCTGACATGGTGGAAAAGTCCAGAATGGCGGTGCCGGGCAGCATGAAGCAGTCCTTCAGAGGAGTCAGGATGTCCTCCACTGTCTTGCTGCGCAGAGCGCCTCGGCTGAATTCCTCCTTAACAAACTCGCTGTGGAAACGAACCGCGAGAATGTTACGAAATGGACTGTAACCCCCACCCCCACCTTTCAGGAAGAAAGACAGTGGGGACTGTTTTATGGTGCAGAAAACTATTTAGACGGATTTATTTAACATTCTTTGACAGGTGAACACAAAATGTGAAGTAACATCCCATTGTGATCACATAGTTGATAGATTTGTAGATAGTAGCTCAGCCTCAAATCCAAATGGAGAGAGAGAGAGATACATTCTTTTCATGTATTTTCTATACACAGTGATGAACTATAACCTGCCAAAGGGGTAAGCTGCACTATAAACAGTCACCTGTGGTTACAGTTAACAGTAACGTAATACAGTAGAGAGAACAGAGAGAGATAACAGCAGAAGGTGAGTGTGTGCGTGTGCGTCACCTGTACGGGTCATTAACACTGGTGCGGATCATCTCCATTGCCCGCTCTCTAACTCCACATGTACTGATGTCCCTTCTCAGCGCTAGGTCCAGGATTAGCCCCAGGGGACAGGACAGGGGGCAGGTCAGCACCAAACACACCTGGGCCAGCCAGGTGAGGCCTGGCGCCATCTGGAAGCCATAAGTGGAGCACAGTATCTGCGGGACCAACTCAGCCAGGAGGAATATGAGGAAGCCGCTAATGAACACTGCGGGTGCGATAGAACCAAGGGCCTGGTACAGAAGCACACCCAGACTGGAGTGGCCTACCGCACACAAGAACAGCAGGGCACACACCTGGAACAGAGAGAAGGTAAACATGGAGGAGCATCTTTTAGGGCATTGATTAGACATAATGCGTGTGTGTGGTTCACACAGAATATGCAGAGTGGTAAAGATTCAATACTCTACATTTGTATTTGACTCTTACATGTTAAATAGATTTGTATTAAGCAGGTTATTCGTACAGTACAGTTTACAGTGCTCATTTCTTGTATTTAAAACAAGTACGACATGGTAGAACAACATACAAAATATATTGAGAAATAATACATTTAAAAAACGTTATCACTCCCCATCCCTCTATTTCTCACTTAGCAAAATAATGTTAGTATTTTGATTAATAAGTAATTGTGTCATGGTAGTGAACTAGGTCCTGGTAGCTACGTCTTCTCTCAAACCTGGGTAGATTATATATAATAATATAATCCTCCTACTTGTAGAAAACTCACCAAAAAGTTTCCTCTTCTCCTAATGGGCTGCAAACGCTTAGCGGTCCGTTTCTCATCCTCGGAACCACAGCTGTGAAAGACGTAAAGCTCCAGCGGATCCAGCCACAGGAGACTCAGGTTCACTATCTTAAACAGCCCGCATGCCAGGACTAGAAACACTACAAGTATAGCTAGCGCCCAGGGCGGAATGTATCCCCCAAGAAGGGTATTCTCGGTGCTGCTCACACGCAGCCTGTCCAATCCAGCGGATTCCCATATTTCTCCACTTAGCACGCAGAGGTGGTGGAATGTCGAATACCCAACTGGCCCATCGCCCGAGCTGCTGTCGTCGTCACGTACCTTCACCTCTATCAGCACACTGTTTTGTTCATTTTGTTCACGGTTAAACTCCCTGGTCGCCCGAAAAGAAGACTCTTCGCGGCGAGACTGCTTCCCGCATGGGTCAGTGCCGTTCAACACATCCCCGGCCTCCCCAGTTCCTGCCCAGGCGAACGCAACCCACGGCCAGCTTCCATTCAGCAGATCAGACCCAAACAAGCGGAGCTTGAAACTGGATCCTTGTGGTGCTGAGATTATGCGTTCCTTCATGCACACCCGACCCTCTGGGTCTTCAAGTCGTAGCCCCAGAACCAGCGGGGCTTGCTGGCTGCAGGCGCCGTACCTGATCCCGCAGAACAACAACAATACCATTAACAAGAATCGTAGACCTGCCAAGCTGGCCACCATATTGGAATTGGTCAGCCTGGCTCAGCGCAAATCATGTGACTCGCTCCGTTGATCGTGTCGCCACGCCCACTGAGACTGGGCCATACGGATCGCAGGCAAAAACTATTTTAGAGAATACATATATTTATTTGAGATACAACACCACACGTCAAAATGCGCACGATTAAGAAGTATTGTTCTCGATAGTTGACTTGTGTTCTTAAAATATAAAATGTCCAATCCTGACGAATTGAAAGGCACGTGTTTTTTTATAACCAATGAAAACCCAGAGCATTAAAACTATTGCTAAGTTGTTGACAACAAGTTAACAAGGATATAATACTGTAGCATAGAAAACTATAATATCCTTGACTGGCTATATTAATAAAAAGCATGAACTGTATGCGATATGTATTTTATTTATTAGACACGTGAATTCATTTCAATATAATATAACCAAACAATATGCATTATCTGATGCTTGTTTTACTCTAATGCCAGATGTACAATACGTTTGATAACCATCTTGCTTTAAAAACAAAATAACAAATCATCCATTTGACATTTCCTGTAAACTATTGCTAAAGCCTGTGAATCTAAGTAATGAATAATCACTGCTCTAAGTTATCATGATGTAACCCTAAAAAAAAAAAACACAGTTCTTTAAAATGCCAATTGGAACAAACTCTGAATTTGCACAGACTCAACACTTTTTCCACAACTAGTTAATAAAACAACAGAGAAAGTTAATTTCAGTAGAGAAATATATCTCAGGTTTATTAACCTAATTCACTTTTTTAAATGCTTTTGTTATAAAACAGTATTTGCATATTGTGGAACAATCCAATTTTGCAAAAACAAATGACCCATTTTAAGAAAATAAAATAATATAAAAGCCAATCATCTTAAAATATCTAAGAATAAGAATTTAATACCATACATGTGGACCAACCAGACCAATTATTTCATAAACTGGCTTTATGGCATCAGAGTTCCAAACAAACTACAAAAACGTATGGTTGACAGCTTCCCCTTTACATAGTCACATTGTGTAGACACCCTTCACTGTGCAACGTGTTCAAGAACCCAAAGAAAATGCTGGATGATTTCACTAGCATGGAGGGGCTGTGACAGGACGAGTCCTGTTCCAGAAAGTCATAACCTCACCTCAAACATAATCTCACAGTGCCTAACACCCCATTGTAGGAGCAGCTGATAGGCCTCTGCTCACATACTACAAAACAAAAGCTTAACAGGTTGGATACCTCGTTAATACAGGAGGAATTTCAATATGTTCTGATTGACACACACTCGGAACAGAGAGAGAGAGAGAGAGAATGAAGTGGGAGACAATGAAGAGAGGAGTGAAAGGGGAGGGTAAGATAAGAAAGTCAGGGAGGAACAGGATGGCATTAGGAAAATAAATGTGGAGGATGGGAAATGAGAGCAACTTCACATAAAAGGAAGTTTCAAGCTGATGCAGGCTAGACTACTGTCATTATTATTATTACAATAATACTACTGAAAATGGTTGTAGTATTGTATACTTCAAAACTACAACCATTTTGGCTAATGTGGTAGCTAATAACCAGGGCGAACAAAGGGTTTTTAGGTCACAACTCACTTCAGAACCACTTAGACATACAGATGAGTGATGGAGCAAATGTAATGTTTGAGGTCAAGTTTGTGAAATATTTATTGCTCTGCAATTCCTTCCTAGCAAAACAAAACGACAATGTCAACATCTCCTGCTACAAATTAGACCTTAGCTAATTCCAACATCTTTCTTTCCCTCACACAAACACTTTTATGCTCACGTGCAGGGAATTTACAAAACATAATTTATAGAACCAAAGATTTTTCTGGGCAACAACGACCAAGTGGAATATGCACTTTGATTGGAAGCCCATTACACAGAGCTAGACCATGAGGTGCAACTCTGTGGAAAACAATACAATAAATTGTTTACAATAAATACAAAAGGATTTGGTTCAACAATAGATTTCACAACCTAGTGGCGTGGAGTCATGCAGCCAACCAGTGGCTTAAACTGGAAACCAATGTAAGACCATTTGCTACATGTGACCTATATGAACCAGCAGGCAGGTCTAATGTTTCTTCACATAATATTTTATTTATTTATATTTTTATATATATATATGACTGACTGTTTCTGTATGAAAAGAGCAGGTATTCACTCTCATCAGTAAGCTGAAATATCCTTTCTTTGTCTACAAAATCTAACTCTATGGTCTTTAAAGATAGCTGCATACCAGCATATTATTACCATATGGAAGAGAGATGCTTTGGAATAAAAGTAAATATTAACTTAAGCTGTGTAAGACACTAGTTTAAAGTATGTTGTTTAAACCAATGTTAGCTTATACAAGTGATAGTTAACTGGTGCTGTAGCTATCAACAAAATAATGTAGCTTTAGGGTCACTAAAATTATTTCAGTGTCACTGCATACATGAACTTGATAATTGCATGCTAGCAGCTTTAATATTTGAGCTCTCCTACACCCACAGAGAGAAATGAGAAGCTACACTTGTCTTCTGAATAGACGTTCTCTTTTGTCCATACGGAAAAATAATTAAACATTTTCTTTGAATCACCCTCTGCTCTAAAACATGGTTTGCCAAAGTATATCATAATACACACAAAAATACAGATTATATGTACAAATTATATACACATACTTGAAGGTACTTCTCATATCAAGTGTCTGTCAATGTATTGTAGATTCTTTCATCCCGTGTATGGAATGTACACAGTATATGTAACAAAATGCATACAATTTGCAGATACGTTTAGGCAACGTAACAATTTGCCAACTTCTGCAGGGTTTACAAATCATGCCTTAAATATTAGATATTGATTTTAATATGGCATCTTGCTATTAGTGTTGGATGAGATGACAATATACACTGAAGATACAAATTTGTTCGGTAGAGATCATCCTATACTCTACACATTAGTCAGTGTCCAGGATTAAGACACTGGGGTTCTACGTTGTGAAATTAAAGTGCCTTTTGACATAACCAATACCACTTCAGAGCCTTTTTTCAGAAAGTATTTTCTTTGTTTTTTTTATGCCACACTATTCTATCTGAAACATAAAACAAGTAATGCCCTTTATCTGTATAAACTGGCTGGTTAAACTTAACATAATTGAAATGTATATAATTCCAATAAGTCCAGCTAGGTCAATTGCAAACTGTTGAAAAACAATCCATGATGCAGCCATTGTATAGGATTTGATAACATACAATCACTGAACATAGCAACTCAATACAAACGTGTATTTTTACAACCTATAGTGTTGTATATAAATTCTTAACTAATGAGCAGGGCGAAGGATCCATAAGCACACATACAGCTCTAGTCACAGTGACGGTGTGTAGGTAAATAGGTCGGGGAGTTGGTCAGTCACCTAATAATTACAGCCATGTCCTCCAAAATGTACATCAAAGTTCTCAATCACCCAAGCAAGAAAGCAAAAGTAAAATCTCTAGAATATAAAACTGTAAAATCAAATAATCTGAAATATGTACAAAATAATCTTGCGCAGAACATAAATACATCACTGTTAAAATGTAATAATTTCTATCATATTGCTGTGATAAAGAGGTAGGCAAGCAGAGCACCCACCCTCCTCTCAATTGGTAGTTACAGCTGCATAGGATAACTTTGGACATTTCAACCTCTGCACACATTTCACTGCATTTGCTGAAATCAGTGTCTGCTACAGTAATGACTCTTGTGCGTAAACCAGAATACTCCTGTGGCCGTACATTTCCTGCCACTTGGCAAATAAAAAGGGTTTCATGATATGCTGTTAAGTTTCAATGGGGCTTGGCCAATGTCAACAATAATAGCAATTCAAAGTTTATATTTCACCATAAATAAACATAAAAATTAAAATAAAGGATAGCCTATGCAGTTATCACTTAATTGGTCAAATTAATTTAACAAAAACTAAAAACCTATTTACCAAAAATGTTGAACAATAGTAATATTATATTATTTATTTGGAAGCTGCAATCTTTGGAAATGGAAGGGGGGGGAGCTAAAAAATAACCAGTACAGACAATCACCTGTTTAGACAACAGGATACAGTATAGGTCATACTATGTGGTTCCCATAGAAACAGGACATGCAAAGACAAAGACTAAAAACCAAAGTTTGTTTCAGGTCCTTCCCAGAAGTGACTTCAGAGCAGCAGTAACATTTGGACAACACCGCACACACCCCGCATTCAACAGTAGCATCAGACACTCTCTCACCTGCTCTCTCACCTCTTCATGACCAGATAAGTGGAGGAACATGCAGAAATTGGAGGGGGGGAGAGAGAGAGAGACAGAGACAGAGAGAGAGAGAGAGAGGGAGAGAGACAGAGAGAGAGAGAGAGAGAGGGAGATAGAGAGAGGGAGAGAGGGAGAGAGACAGAGAGAGAGAGACAGAGACAGAGAGAGAGCTAGCGAGCTGGTCAGATGGTGCTCTCTGTGTGCACGTGGCTGATGATGTGCACACAGTGTGGGGCAGAGCGGGGCAGCGGGGGGCTTGCACTGCAAGGCCTCATGCAGTTCTGCTTGTCGCCCAGCAGGGCGGCGGTCTCCCCCGAGCCGTTCTCTGGATGGGGGGCGGGGGGCGGTGAGATGTGCGGCTTGGCGGAGCAGGAAGAGGGGGCAGAGTGGGGGACGCGGGGGCTGCACATGTTGGAGGGGGGCGCCGGAGACAGTGCGATGTGGTTGCCAGGGGCCTGCCTGGGGGCAGAGGGGGCGTGGCCAGCGGGCGGCAGGGAGTACACGATGGAGGGCGGTCGCTTGGACGGAGGGGGTGTGGCCAGGGGCAGCGGGGGCGTGGTGGAGGCTGGGGCGGCGATGGCGGCCATGGTGTCCAGGTGGGAGTGGCTGCCCTCGGGGGACTGGGGGGTGCTGTCCAGCCGGGACGCCAGCACGCCGTTCTGGTACTGGGACCGGGTGATCTGAGGGAGACAATGGAGGGGAGGGGTTTAGAAACAATGGTTATGTTTACAACAAGCGCACGCACGCACACGCACGCACACACAAAATGGGCAGCTAGCAGACCGTGGGGAGATATTCTCTGAATTTGACTAAACGTGGTTTAGCTGTCAAATTGATGACTACAGTTTTAAGAGCCGTGCTGATGTTTACCGTAGTAGACTATAACAGCACATACTAACGCCCCTAGAACTATACTGTACAAACAGTCATATTTATTTTATTAAAATAAATAAGAATTAAAGCATAACAGATATGTTACAAGTTAAGCTACACAAACATTCTCCTGTACAGTCAGTACCGGTATAGCTTGTAGTGCAAGCTGTACATTGCTCCATTTTACTAACAGTGTCGTTTCGTCTATTCACTAGTGAATACTACGGAATCTCCAAAGCTCAAAAAACGATATTCGGGCCAGCTCTAGTGCCTAGAGTATATTCTAATTAGCTTCTTCTTCCACATCCTCAGTATGTTGATGCTTAAGGTTGTTGAGGGATAACAAAAGGTTTAAAGAATCAGAGGATGTATTCATGCTTAGTGATTTCAGTTTTGTAAAAATAAATTGCCATTTGGTCAAACTTTGTATGCAATAGTAGTACCAAGAGACTAATCAACTGTTTACAAACTGTGATGATGTACATAAGCGTGCGCACAGTTTTGCAACAGAAGTACAATGGGGTCCAATGACTTGTCAAGCTATGCTAGGGCATTAACCACCAAAGATCACATTTATTTGCTTAGTGCCACATTGGCAAAATGCTTAAAAATATGTTAATTGACAGCATGCTAAAATAATTATCTGACATGGTGAAATATTGACAGTTTTTAGCTAGGTAACGTAATTTAGCATATTGTTCGCAACGTTTGGGTTTCCCTCCAGTGGGCCAAGTTTGCCTACTGTCTCTGCCTGTATTTGTGATTGCTTTGGTCTAAATACTTTGACAGCTATACAAAGTTACTTCTGGGTTTCCTACCTTGTTATTAGTGCATGTCACATAGCAGCTTATAGGCATGCTTCGGTTTTTTGTTAGCAGACGAAAGTGGAGGTGTCATGCCATAATGTGCACGTCTGCCGAAAACTGACACATTTTATGAATTCATTTATTTTATTCATTTATGAGTTGCATTCCCGCTTTGAAGATATTTAAACTATTAAATATGGAAATTAAAAATGATCATCTAGGACACATAGCAGGTGAAATAATGTTGAGTCATAAGGATAATTGCAAAAGAGATTATTTATATCTTTGTTTTAACAGAACTTTTGTTGCTAAGATGCGTGCGCATGTGTTGGCGAAATCGCCGTGACGTCGGCCGTAAATGGGTCTATAGTGACAATGTTTTCATGAACACTGTCACTGTAATCGTTATAGCTGTGTTAGTGTAAAACAACTTACCTTGGCAAACTGGAGGTCCGTGAGTGCACGTACGCAGAAGTCCGGCGTGTAGTGGATGGGCGTGCCCGCGATCTGAGTGTTGCTGCTGCACACAGAGGCCGCTTCTGGAGCACGGTCGGCGTTCAAGGACGCAGAACGGTTCAGACCTACTCCGTGAGATGGAGAACGGAACTCTGTGATTGACACAGAGACAGAGTGACCAAGGAGGGGGGACAAACAAACAAACAAACAAACAAACAAACAGACAGCTAGTCCACACAGACACAAACACACACAGTGTGAGGATGCAGGCATCTGCGTCCACGACAGGAAAGCAAAACACAACAGGGATAGCTACAGTAGGTGAAGATGAGAGGAAGCCAGGAGCATTGGCATTTGGCAAACAAAAATGCTCCACGGTGATTCAGGCATTCGGGTCAAAACGTGACAATACCTCATGACACAAAACACACAAGCCGTTGCAATAATGTGTAGTAAACATACATTGATGACAACTGGCAGTTAGTGGTGGTGGAGATGATGATGATGATGATGATGCCATGAATGATACTGTGAGCTTAGAGGAGACACCACTACTGGTCTCAATCAGTGGCCTAATGGAAGGCTACAAGCGAAAGCGTGCCTGAGTCGTCAGCTGTGCTGAAAGCTCAAGAGCACACAGGCCTTCGTTCCCCACGGACCCCAGCCGACCACAGTGAAGAGACCGCCATAGACTTCATTCATCTGCCTCGGCCGTGGCTTGGGAGCGAAGGCCTGCATCTCCTTGCTCCTCAGACACGTGTGGCTTGGGAGCACTGGTGTGGAATAACAGTGGCTTGGAGAAGGACCACAGAGCGTCAGTTAAAGTGTCAGTGAGCTAGTGGAATTATTCAATTCAAACATTCAAAGAATAAAAGCGCTCATGCTAACCAAAGGTCTCAAGGTCAGACTACTGTTGCATTATGGGTGTTAAAACAATACAAAACAACTGACCATGGATCAGTGGTTAGGAGTGGGAGGAGCCTGTGTGAGCGATTATAGTGCACAGATGACAGGGGGCGCCAGTGAGTTGAAAAATATAAATAAAAACTACTTCAGAGCCCCATCCAGCAAGTAAACCCCTCCCCCTTCCTCCTTGTTGTGATGTAACCTCACATGCTGAGCGCTGAAGCGGTCTGACGAAGGACTACAGCCCCCAAAACCCTCCCAGTTATATGCTGTGATACATGACACAGTCGACAGCATATTCAGCATCCTCCTCGGGCTGAATATGTATGTGCAGCAAGGAAACGGCAACGCAATGCAGCCTTAAGGCCACCGAGGGGCAGCGGTGCCCTTGAACCTGACACTTCCTATACACTGAAACCAGGCAGGCCAGAGCATGAAACTTCAATGCACCAACCAGGAACACAGTGAAAAGGCTATGGTTCCCATTCAAGAAGGCCCCTCCAATTCTCAATTTCAACACATCTTTGCTGGCGTACTAATGGGACTAGACAACAGGGGAGAAACGTTATATATAGCTTCCAAGCTTTCGCTTGAGTAAGTAAATAGAAACAAAAAGCGAAAATTCTATCTGGAAAAGCCTGGTCACTAGTGTGTGTGTGTGACGTGGTGCCGCTCTGCGCTCGTACTGGCTAGAACAGGGCTCTGAAGGCAATGCAAGAGAGGATAAACAAGATTGGGTTCAGAGAAAAAGAACAAAACAGAAGAAAGCCCCTCCCACCCTGCCCTCCTCTGGCCCATGCGAGTCTTTACCTGGAAAACGAGAGAACAGTGAGAACCTCTTAAGAGAGAGGCGTCGCAGAGGGGGGGAGGCCACTGATGGGGAGAGAGGGGGGGTAACGGCTGAGAAGGTTGGGGCAAAGAGAGAGAGATGCTCTGGTTTAATTATTCACTCAGAGGGCCAGCATGCCGTGGGTTGTGTTTCTGTTGGACCGACACCCACTCGTCGTCACTGTTGTATCCAGATGCAATCTCACCGCATTAGCATGTGCAAAGCACTATAGGTTTACGTGTTGTTTGTATGTGTGTGTGTGTGCGTGTGCGTGTATATATATATATATTCTGGGAAATTAAAACAGACTTGGCTGATGTGCACAAATCAGTGTTGCGAGATCATTATAGGCCCAATTCATACCACATTCAAATAATAAGTCTTAACAAGGGTAGAGAGAGATATGCATCTTGAAGAGTTTGCATGCAAAGTTCATCTTTTAAATACTTTTTTTGTCTCGCTGCCAAGGCCTTGAAGTTGCTGTAAGTAAATTTTTTTTAATTGAACTAAGTCTTTTTTTTTTTTTTAAGTCTTTTATAGACTTTAAAAAGTATTTTATAGACTTTTATATGTTTATAAATGATGCCTACATCACATAGTGGCT
>JAODUH010032314.1:0-12858 GCA_027564835.1 Typhlichthys subterraneus
TCATCATGACCACTATGAGGATGATCAGTGTGACTGTACTACTCCTTGTTGGGATGGCTCTGGCTGATGCCTGTAAGTCTTTCTATCTTATAGCCTGTTCTATCTCACATCTCTCTCCTCTCTATCTTTATTTGAGACCCGGTCTCTCTCTCTCTCTCTCTCTCTCCCCCTCTCCCTCTCTCTCTCTCTCTCTCTCTCTCTCTCTCTCTCTCTCGTGGGTAACTTGTGGGTCTAAGCCCTGGGGTTGGCCTACCTACAGTATAAGCATCCTTGAGCCTTGAGCAAGATGCCTAACCCCTATTGCTCCTTGACATACTTGAACAAGGAGTAAGTTGCATTGGGTAAAACGATCTGCTAAATAACGTGATTACAGGTAAACTGTGCACCCAGACTGGTATAATATAAATTATTAATTTAATCCCAGTCTCATACTGCTCTTTAATCTCACACAGGTTGTCCCTCTGGATTCTCTAAGTATGGTAAAAAATGCTTCAAATTCTTTTTAGAAGGAAAGGATTGGATTCAAGCAGAGGTATAGAGCTTATTGACAGTGGATATTAAATTCATACTAATTAAACTCTTCTGAATATTTTCTATTATAATTCATAATCGTAATTCTCAATGTCTCTCACTATGCCTGCAGCTACACTGTCAGTCCCTAGGGGGCAACCTAGCATCAGTTCACAGTCCTGCTGAATACCGATTTGTTCAGGGTGTGATCAGAAATCGCGATCGTGCTGAACCCCTTGCGTGGATTGGAGGCTCTAACGCAGTGCAGGTATCGTATAATCTGACCCACAGAATGTGATGTTAACTGTCCCTTGTGCTTTTGAGCCAGGGTGTTAGAAGGGGTGATGGAAACAACAAGTGGTAATTTCTCTTCTCATGCTGTAGCAGAGCACGTGGTTGTGGAGTGATGGTTCCAGATTTAATTGGGCAAACTGGTACCCAGGTGAACCTAACAATGCTGGTGGAAATGAACACTGTCTTATGATGAACTTTAGTGGTAAGTTGTTCACACATTAAATCAGATGTGAACGTATCTGAGAGAATCATACCCTATTCCTGTACTGCTAGAGTCGATACTTTACAGTAGCTTAGACTGCACTGCAATTCTATATAGGTGAATAGATATATCATAATATACAGTATAAGCAAAGTGTCCCTAGTAAGATGACTGCGTCTGAGATCTATAATATTCACTTTGGATTATAATTTCTCTTTAAAACTCTCCCCAGACAACAGTTCAGTTCACACCCATGTCTCTTGTTTTTGACAGTGCCGAAACAATGGAATGACGCCCCATGCACCAAACCTTTCTCTTATGTCTGCGGCAAACGCTGCTGATCTGGAGGCTCGGAGGATCCAGTGGTTCTCTAACATTGTGACCCTCGATGCCCCAAAACAAGTGATTCATTGGTCGTGACTGACCAGCATAATGCGTGTGTGTGTGTGTGCACCGGGGGGGTCACAAGCCACGATCCACTTATTCTGGTAGCATTAAAATATACAGAGCACACACACACACACACACTATATTGAAGTACTGACTAATGCATCCATGACATTTGAGATAATCATTGAATAATAGAAATTAAATTAATATATTTTGAGCATTTTGCGACCCCATGGAGCATCCTGAGCCACAGTTTGAGAACCACTGCTCTAATCCACATCACTGCTTTCCTATCGCTGTAACGCTTATGAAGAGAAGGTACGACAAGTATATACATCTGTAGATGGAGCGACTCTTAAGCCCTGTGCTGTTTAGAAGAGGAGCAGGAATGGTTTTAAGCACAAGCTCTTGCATTCTGTAATATTAAAGACTTTAAGCATTGAAATTTGCTGTTGTATTTTTTTGGTGTGATTTGTTATTGTGTGTGGTCTGTGTGGCATCACCAAGGGTTACTGGGAACCGACTACGCCATTTCACCAAAAGAAATATACACACACATACACACACTAAACACTGGGTGCTCTTTACACCATGCAATAGAGACTACTTGGCCTTCCAAGGGACACTCAGTCGTTACCTTGAGCTGATGGAAAAGAGGGGAAAACTATTATTGGGCAACATAAACCAGTTGATACAATGATGAGAAACAATAATAGTCATAATACTCCCACTACACCACACCACACAAAGGGGATATTTCGGACTACATATACTGTATTATATGGTTCCCAAACTTTTTCCTTTGACTTCACCGCGATATCAGTCTGGAGAGCTTGAAATCGTTGTGTTCCAGTCGAACAACACTGGTTCGGACCAATCAGCATAGTACTGGCAGCTACTGGCATAGTTTAAGTGTAACACTATCCGCTGGTGATAGACAATCACTGTCAGTTCATCCAATCACCTGCTAAGTATTTTTTGAAAGTGCCTGCCCTTTTATAAACTGTTTCAATGGACAGCTCTTCTGTAACAAACCAGCTGGTGTGTTCCAGGTTAACCAACCCACCCTTGTATCATATCACATCACATGATACAAATCCGTTTAGCCTATGCGCCTAAATCTTGCATCACTAAGTCTTTAAGCCTCTCATTTGTATACAAGATAAAACAAATGGGAGAACTTATAGCCCAACAGCTTGCAATTGCTAACTGTTCTTACATACACGGTTGACTGAAACGATAGCACTGCCATGACGTCATCACATAGACTCGTGGTGTTCGTGGTGGTGTGGTGTATTTTATCAGAAAGGGTTTGTTCTGTAGGAGGCAGTCTACCTGAGAATGTCACATCACTGAATAGACAGGAGCAGAAGGTGATTCCTCCTATAGTTTATACGCCGCTATTTTTTGGTATTAGCCTAGGAGTGCTTACCCCTGGAGACAAAATATTAAATATATTAGGGTTAGATAGTTCTCTTTAGTCCAGCGAGCCTGTATCCCCTTAAACCTTGCAGGCTCCATCAGAACAGTTAACGAATCACATTCGGCTAACTTAGACAGTATAGAGATACGTGTATGTGTGTGTGTGTGTGTGTGTGTATGTAATATGTTTTTGTTTCTGATGTTAAAATGCTATTGTCTATCGATTGAGAAACAGGAACACAGATTATCTAAAGCCCATTGGACACATGGAGCGGACAGAGTGAAAAGTGAAAGCTTTTTCAGAGCTTTTTCTCTGCCTTGCTTTGCACACTGTCTGCGCTTGTGTTTTGTGATAGGAACAATAACATTTATTAGCATGGAGCTGCTAATGCTGTAGACGACATATCTGCCTTGCTTGCAGTGCGCAAAAACTCATTTATTAACATGGCAGATGTGTGGTTTTACCCACCCACCTAACCTGACATAGACTAATCTGCCCAATATTGAAGTGGTTTAACACATACATATAAAAGTATAAAAACTATGAAACATATATATAGAAATTAAATGAATGGCACATTATTTAGGTGATGTTACAACCTTAATATTCAATCTAAAAATATGGGAATATAAAATATGATATACTTTTAGATTTCTATTAAAAACCTACAGGCACTTGTAATGCATGGTGCAGACCGCAACACACAACACTAACCCAGTTTTGTCAATGCATGTCCAATGTGGGGGGTTCACAGCTGAGTGAGAATAATCTATGGCAGTGAGAGGAGTTTTTGTTTTCATTGAGTTCAAATATCAGCAATCTTTCTTCAGTATCGCTGACTCCAGCTTTAAAGAGATGATGTGTAAATCATGGGTGGTAATTAAATGCGATACATTCATAAAAACTGCACACATCATTTACTGTACTATTAATTTAATCAGCCATAAATAGCAGCCAACTGACATTTGCTTATAGAAGATAGTCTGAGATTTTTTGCTTTAATTTACTTTAACTGTAGTTATGTCAACGGGTTTGTTTAATCCTACACTAAATGTTTATTTTAACTTTATGTTATACAAGGCGAAATCAGTAAAGAACAAATTATTCTTTACAATAAAGACGTAGAGACACGCGTCTGGTTAAAGGAACAATTATTAAACTATAAATAACAACAAACAATAACATTTTAAAGGAGGAAATAAAAAGAAACTATAAATATCCACAAGAACATTAATTTGAAGTTATTCTGGCCCAGAAAGTATGCTTTAATAGCTTTAATATTATTCTCTCTCTCCCTCTGTCACAGTGTAACATGGGGAAATACTGCTCAACGAAACAAAGATCCAAGTCGGCACATATCTGCCACTGTCCACGAGGCTCAAAGTGTTCACATTTCTTCTTGAAGAGTTTTTGACTGGGGATTGCTAAAAGCCTGCAAATCAAATGCACAATCCCAGTTCATCAACCCAAACATTGTATTATATATATGCAGCCGTGGAAAAAATTAAGTGACCATTGCACATTCTTAAAAATGTAATAGTATAAATATACTATAAATCTAAAAAATATAACAAAGTTAACAGTCCATCAATGACATTTAAAGCCTTAACATATAATACACCCACTGGGTATTTAGGCTTTGACTATACATTTTAGTTCACACACACACAGACATGATAAAGTCTGATGGTGTATTTTCACCCACAGCAGCATTATTTTGAAAGTTGATCAGAAGTAGGTAAGGAGTCAAGGGAGAGGCCTTAGATAACATCAAAATGCACTTTTTGTAAAGTCAGCAGCGCTGGTGATGGGTGCAACGGGTTATGGGCTCACTGTGTCTTTATTGGAAAGTATCTATTTCTGTCAAACATACATGTCCGCATTCAATCAAAATGTCCAATATGAACTACATTTTGTCTCTATAAATGCTCACTTCGCAATCAGCGCAGCTGTTGACTAGCAAAGAAAGAGTATAGGCTAAGTTATGTCATTAAAAATGCCACACCAGGTCTGGTCAAATGTTATTTGTTCCCTGGTGAAATAGACATAAAGGCATTATTTATCTTTGCTCATCTCTCCTAACTTCGTAACTAATTTTCTAACATTATCATGATCTCCAAACCTTAAGGCATTCTTAGGGAGCTTTCACAGGGCCCTGAGAATGGGGCCGCTGAATCGTAACTAGGGTTGCACGATATTGGTAACGTGATATTGCGATATTGATCATAAAAATTGTAATATCGATTTTCATTTTGCTATTTTTAAACATAAGTAAAACCACAAAGATTATGGGAAAATGCATAAAAATATAAAAAATGCATATCTTTTATATAAATACATTAGTTGTCTACAGCCCAAATGTTCATACAGAAAAAAAAAAAAAAGCTTTACGCCAAATCAAGTCACTCAAAACAGAATACTGTTTTATTCCTCAAATTAATCTGACTAGGGAAAGAACACATAACACAGCCAGAATACATACATACCGGTGTGTGTGTGTGTGTGTGTGTATATATATATACATATATATACACATATATACACACACACACACACACACACGATTGATTAAATCCTGCTTCCTCCCCAGCATATTGTTAGAAAGGCGTGTGGCCATAGGGAGAGGCTGATGTGATGTGAGCTACAGGGGGCGCAGTAGAGCGAGAGACTCAGTACTCAGGGATGGGAGGGCCTTGCTCTCGAGTATCAAACCAAACAACCGGTGTGAAGTTTCCCAAAAACAGAATAAGCCCACCTCGTCCGTTAAAACTGAAAAAGCCAGTTTATGTATTGTCAACCTAGCTAATGAAAAGCTACAAACAAAACCCAAGTGCATTTCCTGTCAATGGCAGGTATAGCTCTTAAACACTTAGAATGTGGATCAATTCATAAAAACAAGGCAGAGCTGT
Organism: Typhlichthys subterraneus; assembly: GCA_027564835.1. Classification (NCBI taxonomy): domain Eukaryota; kingdom Metazoa; phylum Chordata; class Actinopteri; order Percopsiformes; family Amblyopsidae; genus Typhlichthys; species Typhlichthys subterraneus. The sequence continues at coordinate 5,729 of JAODUH010032314.1, forward strand.
ACTATTGCTTCAATCAACAAAATTAATCATTGCCATGAACATGCAGCATTTGTTTTTGTTTTTTACAATTTTCTGAAGTGATAGCCTTCATTCTTTTCTTTATACACATTTAGGAAATGTTGTAAGATATAATGACAAGAGAAACAATTAGTGGCCTATAAATAAAGTTCCCTAACCTGACTAATTTACATATAAAATTTAGAAAGAAAATACGTAGAAGTTGTGGTAGGACACAAATCGTGAAATTATTTTACTTTCACCAGTCTACACTGAAATAAAACACTTTAAATCCATTGACAAGTGAAAATTGATTTATACTATTACATTTCCCTGCCTTTGGCAGAAGGGCTATTGATGGTAAAATAAGATACCAGCTCTCAATGAAAACCGAGGAGTATCACTTTCGTTCTGTGCAAGCATGTTGAGAAAAATACCCACTTTAATAAACATGTCTGCCCAGAAACAAGGCCTGACTGGAACACAGTGCACCCTTATCTCACTATACTGCATGCTATTTAACATGAGTGGTTCATAAGGTAACAGCATCGTTGTATGCTAGATATTGCCGTGGTTTCATTACCCACGTGATCCAGGTCCCGCTACACGTCCAAATGAACAAATGTCAGTTTCAAACATATTATCAATGCAAAATAGAGCATCTGGACTATAAGGAGTACAACTTCATTACCTCACAGCAGGGATTTCCATGATATGGTGATGGGTCTATCTATAGAAATATAGTATGGCCAGTATAACAATCACAGATGCACAATATGAATCCAGGCTCATATACATACATACATACATACATACATACATATATATATGAAAAAAGAGAAAAAAAACACCTTAAAAACACCTCAGCAGACTAAAACATCACACGCCAACAAACGCAGTTTCATCGTACATTCCAAGTTGTCCCCGTGCGTGGGATTAGTTCTACTGTACTCCTGTGGCGCTAGATGGACTCGATCTGGCGGCGCACCTTCTCAGAGGCCAGGCGGTCGAGAGAGCGCTGGCGCGCCACAACCACCAGGGCGGAGACAACGGTTAGCATTAACATGGCGGCTTCAAACTTCCAGAACAGGTGCGCCTCCATTGTTGTTGAGCGGCAGCTGGGACAGATGTGTGGTGAAAAAACAAAACAAATGTAATAAAGACACGAGCGAGAGGGAGGAAGGAAACTACATTTGAATATTTCCTTATTCAAGGAGACAACATGTAGCATTGCTATAACCATCCGGATCTCGCAAGCAACAGTTTGACTTTGCAACGAGTATCAGCGTGGAACCTCTCAATTCTAAAGAGTTTGTCATAGAAAGGGTGCGAATACTCTTCAATCAGACTTCCTTACATACGATTGGACCTCCTAACTTTATCTCGTCAGAATGTAAAGAATCAGCCAGAGTGCCAGTGGAGGTGGAAATGAAAATGATCATCATCTTGGGTTTAAACTTCAGCTGGCCGCTGTTTGGCCCGATTGTGCTCTAAGCGGTCGACAAACTCTTCTGCATTGAGGGGACCCAGACTGATACTCACGGTGAAATGGAATTGGAGCTCGTGACTAGACAACATGTTCACACCAGTTGAGGTTTTGGGCTGGAGTCGAACGTTGCTCACCTCTTGTACTCATCTCGGTTTGACTTGGTGCAGTTGACCTTCTCTACGTAGCCAGTCTCCCCACACGCTGTCCAGGACTTCTGCAGGAAGAGAAAATTATCATCAAGATTACAATGGTTAACACTGACACAATATAGCGAGGTTCAAGAAAGACAAGTTTCATTTCACATGGATTTGATCTTAATTGGGTAGAAAAATAGCCTTGCTCCGGACGACTGTTGCTCTCAGCTCAATTTGTTTTAGATGAAATTATAGTGTGGAAACCCTGTTCGCATTAGCGTCCACACAGCCGCCCTGCTGGCGGTCCAATCAGGGCGGGTTAGTGAGATGACGTTGAAGTCATGCGTGTTTCTAAACGGTGGTAGAGCTAGATGAGACAATCAAAACAATTGTAGCAACACTGATTGGTTCAACGCTGTCTAATAGTTTCAACATTAACCAGAGGTCTACGCCAAGTAGGAGGGAACAACTGTTAACTCCTCCCAAGCGTGGCCAGACCTTATTCACCAAGTGAATATTGGGTTTGGTAACCGGGCTATAGGAAACACACTTATGTCCCAGACTCCAGAAAGTGGCGAGACAAAGTCTGTTCAGAGCTGTCAATGCTGATTTTAAGATTTTAAGTAAATAATTAAGTAATGCCTTTATTGTCATTGTATCGTTAAAAACCATGCAGCAACATTTGGAGTGCTATTTCTGTAAGGTGCCAAGAACCAATCCACATATCCATTCATCCATCAACACATTCATCTATAATACATAAGTGAAATAACTACTTCAACAATGTTTACAATACAACAAAAAAGCCATGCATTTGTATGTCCAGTGAAATATTACTATACTTAGAACTATTAATATAAATAAAATGATTGCACAGAGGAATAAAAAATGCAATTTGTAAGTTTGAATCCAGGCCGTCTTTTATAATTTTTTTTTTAAAGACACACCACAAAGCCTTCCATGTGCAAAGCTAACTTGGCATTAAGTTACAACTCTACTGCAGATCTCAGGACTCACAGATAGGAAGGCGCTACACTGGGAGCATTCCCCCGTCACCACAAAGTCCTCCACCATCCAGCAGGAGGCGCTCACAGGCTTAGTGGCTGCAGCAGGACAAAGCAAGGCAGAAACAGAAAGGTGAGTTTCATCAGTGACATATATTTTAGACTATAGAGTAAGTATAGAATGTAGAAGTAAATAAATGAATACATAAATAAATAACTAAATAAATAATAAAAAAACATAATGAACAATAGTCCGGAAAATACCGTATGTATCAAGTATATTTGCACATACAAGGAATTTGTGTACTTAAAGTATCTCAATAAAATTAGGGATGCACAGATCTGATATGGTGGATTTGGTCCCTCACTGGCCATAAAGGCCGAGTCATGTATTGATGATATGTGTAATGTTGACATAAAAGTTCACGTAACAGTGTGTGTGCCACCATCAGAGGATCGGCAGAGATAAGCTTGGAGGTAAGAGGCTATGCTCAGAGCGCAGTAAATAAGAGATGGTGTAAGGCAAAGAGAAGCAATAGTGACAGTTAACATGCCATATTATCAGCCCTATTAAGTCAAATGACCATTCTCTTGACATTTCCCCTCGGTCCTGTCCACACTAAGTACAATAAGTATTTTGAGTATCTTTCATGCAGTGTATATTAAAGTACATGGCGTGCACTGAGGCGTTTGCACACAGAAAGTGTCTAGACTGTTTATACTATTAGTATACCTGAGGTTTTCTCTTCGCTCAGTAGGGCAGCACCAAACACTCTGTAAACAACAAAGAGGCTTAGATTAGTGCAGCCACATCTCTATTACTGTAAGCTGGTATCAACATATTCCCTCGTTCTCCCTAAAGCGTCGCGGGTGACACCAACAAAACACTGGATATGATAAAGAGCCGTTTCAGCAACAGACTCATTCTACCTCGCTGCTCTAAGGAGCGCTGCAGGAAATCATTCTTACTACTGCACTAACACTCTATAACTCACCTGCCTCTGTTGGAGCCAGGCCTATTACAGACCTGGACTAAATCTGTCTGTCACCTTTTGAACTATGTTCCTTGTATTTTATTCTACTGCGTTATTTATTATTTCTATTGCACTTTTATTGTATTTAATGTACCAGACTGCTATGACGACCTAATTTCCCTTCGGGGATAAATAATGTAATCATTCAATCAATAAATCAATCAATCTATCTTCATAGCATCATGTAAAGCTCTGCCTCCAGGATTTGCATATAAAGCAGGATGAACATTTAAAACTGAGCAGCAACGGAACAACAGCTGATAGTAAGACTCGCCTGAGTGAGACCAGTCCCCAGAACAGAGCGTGGAGGACCAATATGCGCGGCCTGAAGCACGCCATGGGAATCCGACAGTCGCTCTCCATTGCTTTACTCCTCCACTGGCCCGCGGGAGCAGCCACTCTGGCTGACTGGGTAACTTGTCTGTTTGGATCTGTTCGGGTGATTACCGTATTTGTCCCACCTTATGTGTTGTGTCGGCTTACCACATTCCGTCTACTTAATACAATCTACAATACAATCTACCCAGACATTGTCGGGATGTGCAATGTTCATTATCATAAAAACAGCTGTTACATTGTGCTGTGACTGCAGACTGTATTCACATTGTAGACTGACTAAACTGGGAATGTGTGACCAAACGGCTCCTGAAGCGGCCAGGGATGGAGGGCCGTTGGCTCGCCCAGACACCTGGAAGACACAGCAGGATTGTCAAAGTTAGATCACACATATAAACAATATAGAGGCCTATATGCAGTATGCACAAAGCTATTATCCTCCCTGTACAATTTCCCTAAGCATGTCAATCACACCAACTGTGCAACATAGAGACTAATAACTTATATCCCACAATGGCTCTTCTCAAAATAACTTTTGTACAATTTTAGTTGGCATCCTGAGGTCAATTGGTCAGAGAGCATAATAGCTGTATGTAAGGACCTAAGCTATTTGTGTGGACCTATACAGGCTATACTATATATTGTATTTCATAATAATCATGGTTTGTATTTCAGAAACAAGTCTTCTGACACATTGTATATCTTGGCTTGACATAATGAGGTAAATTGGTCAGGTAACATAACTTCAATGTTAAAAACAACTTTACCTGTTTAATACATTTTAGTCCATACGGGACAGGGGTCTTGCCAACGTTTTGCTTCAACAACCACTATGCTGTTGTTGTTGTTGTTGTTGTTGCTGTAGTAAAGACCCTTGCTATAAGGGTTTATCTAATAACAACTTTATTAGCTAAACGTTGTTACAGCACCGGTACAACCAAAGGTCCAATGACTGTTCCTGTAAACATGATAGGTAGGTATGTTTCCCTAACAGCTGGATACCGGTAGCAGTTTATATCTAGTACTAGCTATCTTATTACTGCTAGCTTTGGTACTAATGCACGGTATAGATCAAGCCAAAGATCAAAATAAACACTCACCAATTTATGTAGTACAGGTATAATAAAAAACAAGAGTGTCGCCGAAGGGTCTTGCTATAATCCACGTACTACCATCTAGCTTTTACTGTTTGCTTTGTCGATATCTTCTTTCTCTGGCTAGGCCTACTTAAGACTGTACAGCGTTAGCATGTCAGCAGCGCCATGTTGGAAATGTCACGTTGGAATTATTTTCGCTGACGTCATCATCGAGACCTGATTCGAGGACAAATGCTTGAGTTTTTATTCAGCCGGAGAAAAACACTAAACATATTAATTCTGAAAACATAATAGTGAAATACAAAAAAAAACTTTTAATGAAAAATGTAATACAAATAAATACAAACATGGTCGGATTTGTCCGTAAGATTTGTCATACGAAAGAGTTTGCTAGCCCCTAGCGGCCAGATCACGAAGTACAGCCAGGGTTAAAAAGTAATCTCTTGCAGCTAAGATGCTTTAAGTTTTCTATTTCTACTACCTGTTCTGTAGCAACTGAATCACTCGTGGTCGCTAGATTATTCAGCTATTAATAATTGTAAACTTTGGGTCAAAGCATCTGCTAAATGTCAAAAGTGTTAATTCTGGCTTTGACTTTAAGACATTTACATTAAATGTATTATGTAAATAATATTACAGTCTGCCTTTATCATAGCAATATGTTTAGTGGTCATATTGTTAAACAGGTCTTGTTTTACACAAATCAAAGTAATAATGTACAATATATATTGTCTGTGCCATAAACCTTCCATTCAGAAGGAAGCAATTGTCTATAGCCTACGGTTCACCGGACAACAGTCTTAGTAACAATCTGCAGGTGAAATTGCAAGTCAAATTAATTTCTATTGCTCTTAACATGACAGCCTTAAAGGCTGTAAAAATTCACATGGAAACAAAATTATCCTTTAATTTCCTCTTTGGTCAACCAGTTGTTCGCAGCCACTGGTTACTACCAATTAATTATGATTATTTACAGTACTGATTTAAAAAAAAAATCTAGACTGATTTAGGATATTTTAAAATGCAATTGAACTCAAAACTATCGTCAAAAAAATAAAATGAAATTCTCCTATCCAAAAGTGTTTTGTTGTGAACTAGAGTAGATTAATCTATGTCAACAATATTGCAGTAAAATGTAGAGAAGAAAATTGCACCGGTTACACACAAAATGTAAAACAATGCATAGTGGACATTCAAGCTACTTAATCAGCGGTGGAATCATGCTAATATACAAAACAAATGTAAGACATTTGCCATTTCAATCTTATAAAAACAGAAACAGCATATCCAGATAGAAAATAGAATCACATCTTTACATTTCTCATTGGTATCATTTGTGCAAAAACATTTACGTCATGTTTTTAAAATCATTTAAAAACACAAAAATAAATAGAAAAAAGTTTCTAGCTGCTCAACCATGAATGACGGGTGTTATATTTGTAATTGTACAATTGGCCAATTGCAAGCCCCCCCCCCCCCCCCCCCCTAGTTACAATAACTAGGTTGGACAAACAGCATAGTGTGCTATGACAGGAAAACAGACAGTTGAAGGAGTTTATGTCCGATTGAAAAACTTGCTCAACTGTTATTGGAAGACAACGTGAAAGGGGGCGAGGCTTAGGAGCCAGGAGGAGGAGGAGGCTCCCCTCTCAGTTGATTGACTGATAGGGCTGTGATCGTGTCGAGGCCCTCTGGTGTCGATAGACACATGCTCCCCCCAGGAGGAGCAGGAGGACCACGATGGTCCCAAAACACACGGCCATGATGGTGATGACTAGCGGAGAGAACGCATCCACTGGAGGTGTGCCGACGCCAACCAGAACAGTCCTGCAGGAGACAGAGGTGCAGTACAGACAAACCATTTAATTAATATGTATAAAAACATCTACATTCCAATAAACGAATAGGCGTATCAAAATAACAATTGATCTGGCATTAGCCCAGGTGCATGTTAGCGCACGAGTGAGACGCGCCCGCAGAGCATTCGTCATGGCATTTGCATTTCTTAATGCTAAAACAGTTTGCAAGAGCAGCTAGTT
>JAODUH010032325.1:0-22314 GCA_027564835.1 Typhlichthys subterraneus
TCCAGACAACACAGTTCTCAGGATCATAGGGACACACAAACCTCTCCACCACGATAAGGTGATGGTTCCCAGAGAGGTAGACATGATACTGTACACGTAAATTTGGCAACAACACACCGACGAGATCAACAAAATATTTTAACACATGGATGTTTAGCCTATAGCCTACTGATAAGCCAGTCAGCGTATCATTGTAATTTGGAGGCTATCGCAGAATTTGACCTGAAACACCAAATTGGGTAACTATGGTCAAACCATTCAGTATAACTTCATCTGAGTTTTAAGACGCTGTTGGTAATTATATATCCATAATCACACTGTTAAGTAGCCTAAGAGTTGCAGAGCTGCATTGAGTATGCAGACGTCAGAACACCGAAAGAAGGTCTATAGGGCGTTTGTGCCGGCGTCATGGTGCGTGAGTCATTGCCAGAAAAGAAAAAATTGGTAATATCGAGTTTAATCATATGCAATGTCAATCTTTCGATAAACATTAAGTGTTTTACTGTAGCCCATATTATGCTACACTTATTATTACCAAGAAATAGCTGTAACGCTTCCCTGTTCTCGCCGGTGTGGTACGACCGGGGAATGACTGTCTGCATCCCCAGCGCCTCACACCCACACGTGCAATCAGATCGATTGCCTTCAGCCATGTGGGTGTGAGGGCATATAGGCTGGGGACTACCGGGGAAGGGGCGTGGGTTAATGTTTCACGGTCATGGTTTCTGTTCATGTGTTACGTGATGGTATACGCCTTTTGTTTAAGTTTTGTTTTTGTTAGTACCTGTGTTTCATTTAGATAAATTTAAGTAAACGCCGAGCGTGTGGCTCATCATCCCCTCACCTGCTTCTGTGTTTTTTCCTTTTTTCATTCGTTTGCATTCGCTTCCGTTATCCAGGCGTTACAATAGCCCACTAATATCTGGATATACCATTTAAATAGCCCTGTGTCCACAGTTTAGCGCTGGCAGGGCGCTTTATCCAGCGCTTCATTAAAAAGCACTGCACACTGGTTTTGTTTATGTAGCGTCCGAGGTGTATGGCTTGAATACTCTCGTGTTTCACAGACTAAAATTCATGGAACCTTTTCTTATTTGGTGTCGGACAACAACCCCCGTTTATTCTCCACATGTGTCCCGCCAAAATCCCCCGTTGCTTCCCAACAACAGGCCACACTGGCCTTGGCAACAACATTGTATCATTAAACTCTACATACGTCCACCCTTACTGAAAGAAATGTCCACATTTCAATCCCAAAATCAAAACAGCAACAGAAACAAAACAAAAAAACATATGCCATCATAGCAGAAAAACATCAAAAACACAAAGCAGAGAGAGAGAAAAAAAAAAAAAAAAAAAAAAAACAACAAATAAATCATAAAATCAAAATACTGCTCAGGAGCCCTGTGCAGGCCCTATTCCAGGGCACAGGTACTTAGAAATATACAGACACATCCCCGAAAAAAAAAAAATTTATTTTATTTTATTTAAAGTAAAACACCAACTCCAATCTATCTGTGATGTCTAGATATGTCTAGATATATATACACATATACACACACACATTTTTTTTCCCATCATAAACACAATCATAACAGAGCGCCAGAATGTAACTGACCCAAAACCGCTTAAAAAATGATAAACAGGTTTCGCAAACAATGCAAATACAACAACCTATCATAACACGTAATCTGTGAATCGCACCGGAGGCCGCGTCGACCTCCCAGCCCGGGTTAACCCTGTTGGAACCAACACCTGTTCTGGAGAATCCCTCAAATCAGATTCTGATTCCAGCTCACAGGCCATACCTCCTTCAGCAGGTGAATCTACAGAGCTCCCGGGGTAGGCAAACTCTCAGGGGAGAAAAAGGTTAAGGGGGTCCTCGGCATGCCCTCCCCAGCCGAAGCTTCTGGCAGGTTGTAGGGCCTCAACCTATCATAATGGATTGTTTGGGGAGGGGTCGTCCCCAAATGGGCTACTAATCTGGTAAGTAACCCCCACTTCTTCACCCAAATCCAGTCGTTGCCGCACCAAGTAAGGCCCCTTCCAATGCGGAGCCAGTTTACGGCGGCTCTCTGTAGGATCATTAAGCCACACAAGATCCCCAACCTCGTATGGCTCGTGTCTCAACTTGGCGTCATAGTACGTCTTTTGTCTAGTGCTCGCTGCCAGGTTATTGTCCCTTGCCTGTCCAAATGCTGTGTCCAAGCTGGAGGGGAGGGAAGTAACAAAGTCACCCGGGACTCCTCCTTTGACAGGCGTAACATTGGTCACACCATGTTCGGATGTCACTGTGCATAGAGGGCCAATAGCACACACTTCTCGCACATGCCAAGACCCGTTCATAGGCCAGATGAGCTGTCAAGGGGGCACCATGGAGGTGTCTCAGGACCTCTGGTACCAAGACAGCAGGATCGTAAGGATCCAGCTCCAAGGCCCAACGGCTGCGACGTCCTGTCCGGTCGTTGTCTATAGGGAGGCGCCATAGACCCAACAAAGGCCGGTGATCCGTAACAATAGTGAATGGTAAAAGACCCAGATAATGTTTAAAACTATTCACAACCCACACTATGGCCCACAACTCCCTATCATATGTGGACCAATGTCGTTCAGCCACCATGAGGGAGTGACTAGCGTAGGCCACTACTCTTTCCAGGCCCTCTGCCTCCTGTGCCAACACAGCCCCCACCGCGGTCTGTGACGCGTCAGTGTATAGTGTGAAATGTTTGGTAAAATTTGGATGCACAACAATAGGTTCTGTGCACAAAGTGTCTCTCAGGAAAACAAACGCCTCCTGGCAATCAGCCGTCCAGTGGAATGGGACATCCTTTCCAGTGAGGTAATTAAGAGTTGCAGCATGCTGTGCAAAACCCTTAACAAACCTACGATAGTATGAGCAGAGTCCCAGAAACGCACCTACCTCCGTAACAGACTGTGGGACCGGCCAGGCCTTGACCTTGTCGGTGTTCCGGGGGTCAGGGCGGAGCCCCTCAACTGAGACAACGTGACCGAGGAAAACCATGGTCACGGGCAAGATAACATTTCTTGGCGTTTAATTTCAGTCCAGCGGCTCCAATCCGGGCAAAAACCTCCTCCAAATCACAGAGGTGTGCCTCGAACGACCTGCTGAAGACTAGTATGTCGTCCAGGTAGACCATGCATATGCGCCACGGCAAACCCCGCAACACCAGCTCATAACCCTCTGAAATGTTGCAGGTGCATTGGTGAGGCCCATGGGCATGGATCTGAACTGATACAGACCGTGGCCGGGAGAATCCTTGATGGTAACAGAGTTCAGACCCCTGTAATCCACACAAAAAAGCCACGTAGTTTTTTTTCTTGACAAGCGCCACGGGAGAAGACCATGGGCTACAGCGCTCCTCAATGATGCCATCCTCCAGAAAACACCGCACCTGCTTGTCTATCTCCCTCTGTTTCCCTGGGGAAGTACGATAGGCTCGCTTCTTCAATGGGGGATGGTTACCTGTTTCAATGCGATGTCTGATCAGCCCAGGGTTTACTACCACACCCCTTCTGGAGCTGTACACCCCTTGGTGTTTTAGCAGCAAGGTCAACAGTTGTTGTCCTTGTTCAGTCGACAACAGGCGATGAGGCACTTCTGGCAAAAACACAGTCTGTAGGGAATCACAAACATCAGCAGGTGAGATTAAGTCACATTTGTTAACATGGTGAAACACTCCCAGTCTAGAGCCGGGGTGCAGTTTGAGCTCTTGGTTGGTGGGGTTCAGCAGTCGCGCCACCGTGCAGCCATTCTTGACAGGCGCCACTGTACGTGCCACCACCAAGCCTGTACAGTCATGCATCTCAGGCTCCAAATAACCAACATAGTCATCCATGGGCAGTCCAGCTACCTGAGCATGCTCTACCTGTACAGGAACTATCATTTCACAAAAAGGCTGCACAATCACACCCGTAGACATGGACACATTACAACATTCTGGTATACGGTCTGTGGTATTGGCTTTACAATCAACAGCAACGGCTGGCGGGGAGCTGAGAGACGCCACAACAGTAGCTGGGGGGGAGGAGAGTAACCCCGGTGTGCTCACCTTAATTGCCAGTCTCGCCTGCTCACAACGGCCAGCTATTATCAGCACCTCCTCCATATCAGAAGCACCCTGTTCGTGGCATTTAGCTTGAAGAGCGGGATCCAACCCAGCGAGAAAACGTCTGAATCTCTCCCCATTCACCGCAGCACGGTCATAATCAGGAAATGCTTCAGCCACCAGCCTAGAGATGTCCGCAGCGTAAACCTCTAAACTCTCATTAGCATTGTGGGGCCGTGCATTCACGCATGTCTGGAAGTATAGGATGAATTCCTTCCTTTAATTTATCCTTCATGAGTTCATAATCACACCGTACCTCTCGTGGAAAACTGTCCCAAAGCAGGAAAGCCGCTCCGTCCAGCCTTGTAGGGAGAATGTTCATTAAACTCGCCGTGTAGTTTGCGCCCATCTGTCCTCTCGTCTGAGCACGGACCACGGCTTTGAATTGTTTAATCCACGTAGCAAACGGTTTGTGGCCGTCGCCACTGAACGGTGGTGGAAGCTCCACTCTGATATTACTCACGGAATTAGTCCATGAAGTAGCGCCGTTGTAAAATTAAATGTCCACGACATCGTCGTCCATAGTTTCTGACTTTAGTCCTCCAAACATGGTGCTCCTATTTATAGCAAGCAGAGTAGCGCTAGCCGCCGACTGACAGACTAGAAAGTTCAGTAATTGTCCAACGAGAAAAGAAATTCAACTTTAACATTCTCCTAATATCGCTGCCACCAATGTAGCGTCCGAGGTGTATGGCTTGAATACTCTCGTGTTTCACAGACAAAAACTCATGGAACCTTTTCTTATTTGGAGTCAGACAACAACCTCCGTTTATTCTCCCCACAACGTGTCTGAGCAAAATCCCCCCCGTCGCTTCCCAACGACGTCATCAACAGGCCACACTGGCCTTGGCAACAACATTGTATCATTAAACTCTACACTGGTCTTGCCCAACCCATCATAGACATCGAGCTACGCCATAGACTTATAAAAATGGCACTGTCGCAGTGAGGTATGTGAATCAAACACAAAAGTTATGTTACCCCGGCCCGTCCCACCTGGGACGCAAACCCCACTCTCCCATGTAGAGAGCGGATGCACTACAAGGTATGCCAAAACTCATTGGGCCCTGGCGTATGTCGCCAGAGCGTCCTTTGAGGGGTCGGAGAGTGAGGCATTAATGCCCTGTGCTAACCAGCCGACCTCCGTTACAGTACAACCTGAAGAGTACGTCACAACCTGCGACGCTGGAGTGTGCCATCTCAAGCCTTGTGCGCGTGCACTGTAAAACAGCATAAAATAAAATACAATTTCATTTTTTTGTTTTGTTTGAGAGCTATAAAGTATGCTCTGTTTAATACTTAGCATTTACACTAAAAGTATAATCGATTTTATGCTCTGCTGCAGCAGCAGGCAAGAGCATAGAACTATGTTGCACGGTTGTTACGTCATGACAAACAATCATCCAAACTGGCTGTATTGACATTGTTAGAACGAATATACAGTACATATGCAAACATAGAATATTATTAAGCACTATATGAGCCAAGTGTGGCATCTGCAAAGCAGTAACACTGATAACTAATCACTTTTCAATGGTGTGTGTATTACGAGTAAGTTCATTGCCACAAGTCCTGTCTGACTCTAGGCTTGAAGTGGCTTTGTTTGTGCTGAGTGAAGGCAGAAGACATCTATTGCCAGTTAAATAATAATGGAGTTAAGTATTCACATCAAAGCATTACATGTATTAAAGTACATGTATTAAAGTACACCAGTATTCCCTTTTGTCAAGTTAATCTGACATTTAATACATTATCCATATAGGTCTATGGTGAAGGAACTATGATTTTATACATTTTTAAAAATTGTCTTATGCATTTGCCATATTTTATTTTAATTTAAGTTATGTTACGTAGGAGGCTATAGTGTGTTCCCTCAAAAAGAAAAGACAAATTAATTAAGATATACCACCAAACATAGCATAGCTACTGTATGTTTTATTATTTTCTATAGGCCACAAAGCTGGTAACTACATTATTTTGACAAAAATTGTATTGACATTTCTTCAGCGCGGTACACAATAAAGTGATTTAAAAGCCATACCGTAAGCATGTTTCGTGCTTTCATCTGACAAAGAAGAAAAAGGCGAATACAGCAGGTTGTTGGGTAGGTGCTACAAAACAGCTGACATGGCGGTAATCTGACAAAATGGCATCAAGGTAACAACCTTTGGTTCCCAAGCAAACAGTCGATAGGAACATGTTTATTTTTTAAATAAGTTTAGGTTTTCACCCATTAACTGACTATAAATGACTATAAATACTAACAAGGCTATACAGTACATGCACAAGTTGATTTTCTATTCCATGTTCCTGAAGTTTTACTGTAGCTATAATTTTTTATTTATTTATCTTATTCCTCTACTTTTCCCAACCTGCTCTCATTGCACACTTAAATGATCTATTGCATCATAATACACTGCAGTGTTTTTAAGCAATAAAACCACTCTGGGCCTTCATTTTCTGCCTTTTAGCATTCTGGCACATCACATGTAATGGTATACCAAATATGGACATGCTAGGACCAGGAATTACACTACTTATGTAATTACTTCTGCCCAGGATTATGCTTCTGGCATGTGTGTGTGTGTGTGTGTATGTTCGCGCGCACACACTCGTGCAATGCGTGTGTGTGTGTGTGTGTGTGTGTGCATTTTGCATTCATGCACTCATAAATGTTCACATTTGTGCAATACCACCAAACAGCGAAACTGATAGGTGTTATTTCCATATGCTATACATGTTTTCAATACTTAAAAACATGGCACAAATAATAAATATATAATAAAGTGCAATGTGTTATGTTGTGTACATGTCTGTATGTGTGTGTGTGTATATATATATATATATATCTATATATATATATATGTGTGAGTATATGCAAGTACTTTGAGTGCGTATGCATGTACGTATTTGATATTTTATAAAGTGACTATATTCTGTCTGTCTGTCTATTTCTCTCTCTCACTCTATCGTACTGGAGACATTCACAGACTAATGAGTCTAATGAAACGTGTCTGGTTCACAGTTTTGCAAGTAACCCCAACGGCAGCAGTTAGTGTGACGAAATTAAGAGGGCCTGTAAGAGTTTGCATGACGACTTTAGAGATAACATGCAAGCGAGTAGCAGCAAGAATATGTACAGTAGGGTCGGTTTCACAGACATGGGCTGCATTCTCTAAATAGTGTTCACTAAATGGAACACTAAGGTCCCGATCACACCGAGACACGTCGCTAGCAAATCTGCTCGTCAATGTGACATTTTGGCCAAGGCAACCTAACCCCTACTCCCCAACTGCATGGCAGCAATCACCATCGGTGTATGAATGTGTGTGAATGGGCGAATGTGAGGCAGAACACTGTAAAGTGCTTTGGATAAAAGCGCTATATAAAAGCCGTCCATTAAAAAAAAAAAAAAGATAGGTAGATATGATCATGGTCTAGCATTTAGTTAGTGTCAGGGTGAGACGTAGGGGTTTCTCTAACCCTACTTTCCCTTTTTGTTGTTTTATTTTCTTTGTTGACTGGGCTTCATGTGTGATGTGTCGGTGTTGGGTTTGCCACCTATTTAGTCCAACTCATTTCACCTACACATACCTTGATGTCCCAGCCAATGTCTTTGTTTTCATTCGTAACAGTTACGCTCCCCAAACCCCTTCTCCCACCTCCATCACCCTTCTTCTCCAAACCCAACATAGGACTGGTTGTGATATTAACACAATAAAATTGTGTTTTATTTTTACCATGAACTACAGTATACTGAGGTCAAGTGGATTTGGGTAAAAATGGGTATATATTGCTTACACATTAGCATTTGTTTAGCCATAGCACAGCTCGGTTGCTTTTTTAAATACATTTTTCTTTACAGTATAATAAACTACCCTATGTAATAAACAAATTAAATGTATACTGTACCTCCATCATTGTATCATTGTAATTTTGAGTAGATTGTGAAAAATATTTTTCTCTACTGTTGCTGTAGTTTGTTGCAAGCCTATAAACCGCTCCTAAAAGTGAATGTAAGCACATTTCTCTGGAGTGTCGTTTCAGGTTAAACCACTAAAATAATTTTGTCCCCGTGACTCATTTTGTGAAAACAGCTATTAAAAAGGTTTCAAAAATTAGCAATTTAGACAAATATTTGTGCTTCTTTGATTTGTTACTGTATGTTACTTTCATACATTTGATTTGATGAATGCTGGACATAGAGACACACGTCTGCTTCTCTAATTGGGCAAAGGACAACCATATTGTCTATGGTTCAGGATTTTATGTTTTTTGATAAGGGCAACATTCAACATAAGTTAACATTCAAGTTGGGGACAACCTTGCTCACCAATATTGAAACTTGCTATAATAATTTGTTTCTCCTTTTTAAGTGTGGTTGACATTTTGTCATTAACAAAATGTGAATTAGACTTTATGCTGTTGTTGATAAATGCTACCGTAGCACTGCCCTGTTGAAAATTGTTACATTACGTGTTCAGTCTTCCCATTTCCAAGATCCCATAAAGTTATAACTCTCACAGTATAATGTGAAAACAAAGCATCTTATTATTGCATACATTACACACGTAGCTTTATGTCTACATACCCTTTCAGAAATTGGCATGGGGAAATTACAAATATTCACAAATTATCTTTTCGTTGTTAATGGGGTGAATCGGTTAAAATTATGTAAATAATAACTAAATGTACAAATGTGAACAAAAACAAAAGTGGTGCAGATTGCACCTCACAACAACACTATCCTAGCCTTGGCAGTGTGGGGGATGGCTGCTTCTGAAGGAGCACCATATGGCAGTGAAGGGAGATGTGTTCTTGTTTTGATCTAAAAAAAATAATAAAAAGCATTCCACAGAATGACTGACTTAACATTTAATACATTAATCTTCCTTTAGTGTTTCCCTAGGATAGTTTTTGCATGTATTTGCAAGTATGGCTTGACATAGGTAACAGAACCTTCCCAAAATAAATGGTGCGTTGTTAATGATGAATAAAATATTAATAGATTTCTGTACGCTAGGGTTCAAAGTCCTCATTTATATTCTGTACTGTATGGCTTTTATCTTCATAAACACCTGTTCCACACTTTCTGCTGAAATTATTTTCTTACTGGTTGTTTGGAGAGCTTGGACGATGACTTCCAATTATGAGCTGACCTTTGACCTCGGCGGAGGGGAGATGAATCCGAGAACGGGGGAAGTCTGCTGACCTCCATTTCACCTGACGTGATTCTAAACCGCCCAGCTGATGCCTGGCTCTCTGCACAACAATGTGATTCCAGTTCATCATGGGGTATGCTTGCCGTGCAGACAATGGCGCTGGAAAATGAGGCCAGTTTTCAAATTGCCATGTAGTTGGATGCCAGAAGCATCCTCTGCTAGTCAGCAACATTAGTCAAGCTGATTGGATCAGCAGAGTTGAGCATGTAGGTGATTGTTGTAAGTTTCAGCATCTCACATTGGGAACAGCCTATGTATTGATGGCATTTCAATTTCATCTCCTTAAACCTTTTTTTTTTTTTGGGTGAACTTTTACAAACACTGGATATTTTTACTAGTACAGACACTGAGATTTGGTACACTCCATACCTCTCTGTACACACACTTTCAGAATATGGATTCCTTCCAGTCCTTCCATGGCTTCTCTGGATCATTAGTGACAATTATAATGTTTGTGTGTCTGCTGACAAACACTTGGAACATGCTTGCAAAAACTGTTATTTTCCCATTAAGTGTTCCACTGCTTTATCCACCCAGAGCTGGCTGTGCTCCTACACTTGCCTACAAAACATCTGCAGAAGAAACAATGCAATTATTGAAGCCATCTGGAATCTGGGACTATAATGTAGAAGAATGGATATGATTAACACCAACATAAACAGATGGCAAAGTGTTGAATTGCTGTTCGACAAGTACGTACAGTAACAGGTCAGAGAAGTCTTACCACCAGCGACAGGAGTTGGTTGTCTTCAAGGAGGACATCGGGCCATGATGCAAGAGAACAAAATGGTGGTATGCTAATGACTCTGTTATGTTGTGCTCTGCTCCATGTTTACTAAAAGGCGGGGAGGAAGCTGCAGTGTTCAGAGTTCAGTGCATTCATAATAGGATGAATAGAGTGTATTCGGTCATTGGGGTTAGAAGGAGATGTGCCTGGATAAACTCTCGGAACATCAGCAAGAGTTCAATTATTGCTTCATGAATAGGATGCTGGAGGCTGATCCTTTGTTGCAACCTGTGTAATGACCACACAATCAATTCTCAATTAGACAGCCTGCATAGGCTTAAAGTCAACTCCATTAGCAAAAGTGGCATGAGCCATTAGGCAGTCCTAAAGACATTTGTAATGTTATTGGGGAAGGTGGGGGGTGTATCCAACGATTGTTTATTTGGCTGTGTATGTATTTGCCCTGCATTGTCTCTAAGTGCTCTGATGTGTTTTGTTGTCTGTATGCAGAAAGGGTTCTGTCACATATGATAAAAATCTGAACTTTTTTTCTATTTTTTTGCGTCATCTCTCTGTAGTGGTTAGAGATGGGGAAGAGATAATTGTCTCACTCAGTTTTCTTCTAAAAAAGATTGTACAGCCTTTTGTCCTTTTATTCCTGTTTTATGTACTTACCAACTGTTGTTAGTACACAAGTAACAACATGAGATGCTTGTTCAATGGAGGGTGGAGGGAGCTCTGTGGCTGTATGCTATGGTTGTGAGAAAAACCGTGACCTGCATTTGACCTGGCGATGGCGCTAGAGGCACCGATAGATTGACCATCGTGTGAGTGTAACGGGGGCCAGCAGGTAGCAGCGAAGTGAAGTTAATTCTCACTCTCCGACACCTCAAAGGACACTCTGGCGACGCAGGCTAGGGCCTATGGGTTTTAGCCTGCTTTGTAGAGCGGCTGCTCTTTGTATGGGAGATCAGGGTTCGATTCCTCAAGGGGGACAGATGATTTCCGTCACCTGAACACAACATAATTGATGTTGCCTTTTTTTAGGTAGAAAAACTAGCCTTATAATCTGCTATCAGGATCAGACTAAACAATACAGTATGTGACCGCAGCTATCATCACGTTACATCAGACTACTCCCTCAGGAAAAACTAAAAAAGACAGGGGCATTGTTGACAACAATTCGTGACTCTGGGGCAAGGTTCATTCATTTGTAGATATTCAATTCAATCTAATTCAATTATGTGGTTCTGTTGTAGCCAGTGGATATCCAGGCCAATACTTCCTCTTCCATCAGACAGTTATTGTTGAGTGTGATTTTGATTTTCAACTTGAGACACAAGAATAGATTATTAATTAATTAATATTATTATTATTAAATGATTAATTGGTCAATACTACAACTGGTAAACAGGATGCTTTCAGTACATTTACAATTAGGTAATTTAGCTGATGCTTTTATCCAAAGCAACTTACAATGAGTACAGTTATTACATGGAGCAAGTAGGGGGTTAGGCATCTTGTTCAAGGATGCTTACAGGGAGGTCAGCTCCAGGGTTCAAACCCCCGACCCACAACCTTCCGGCTGGGTGTCCATCACACAGACCACTAGACCATCCTGCCCCCAATATTAAAGTATTGATAAATGGTAAATGGACTGCATTTATATAGCACTTTAATCCAAAGTGCTTTACATTATTTGCCTCATCCATTCACACACACATTCATACACCAAGCCATGCAAGAAGACACCTGACCATCAGAGGCAGTTAGGGTTAGGTGTCTTGCTCAAGGACACCTCGACGCTTGGTGAGGAGTTAGCAGGGTTTGAACCAGTGTCTCTGCCTACATATTCAGAGTACGTATCAGTGTATATGGATTACCCAGCATACCTCTTTCTCTTCACCATGTTTACATATTGTGTAGCAGATTATGCAGTCATCCTATTGGTCAATGTCAAGGAACATGCCATAGCAGTTGTCAAATTAGGAACGATTTTATTTGAAATATTATGATATGCAATACTTTTCGTCGGGGTGTCCCAGATGCCACATCGCTGTTCTCCAATGATGTCAATGGGTAATGGATGCTGTTCCTGACGTTTATATATAATTCAAAACTGTGTCGCCACGCCAAAATCGTGTCAATCACAATACTCTGATCCCAGCGTAAGTGGATTCCAGTCATAATGTGATGTCTACACACACAAGTTCAGTTTCATTGTATCGAAAACAGTGTTAGTGGAAGAGGTTAATGATGCGAAATACAATCTGTTTATGGATATGTTGATTTTTCAGTGTGTTTCATGCTGTGTAATCACACACCCCTGTTGTGACTGCTAAATAAGGACCCGTGAAGGCTTTTTTAGACAAGGATAGGCTTCTGACAGTGATGTGGTTTACACGCTATAATCACCATGAAACAAGTAGCCTACATGATGTGAAAGTGGATCTGGTTTTATGTGCATTCCAGGGTTTCATCTCAGATTGAACAAAAGCATAAAATACTGAAAGGTCATTCCCAAGACTGTATAGTAAACAGATTATATTAACCAATACATTGTGTGGTTTTCCTGATAATATTCTGAAATCACAAATAAATTATTTGAGGATATGTGAAGGTTCTTGGTCACTGTACCCGGTATAAAGCATACAATTATATCTGACTGTGTTCTGCTCTTTCTCACCAAATTACTTTCTTATTTTACATTATTACACAGTTTGTCATCCACTATTTGAATTCACCAATGTCATAGCCGTATACTCTATCCATGTCCCATTTAATTGTTCTCCATTAGACTTTCAGGAACATAATTATGACCGACTTTTAATCAGCAAACATTTTTCATGTCCAGTATAAATCTGAGGCCATGGTTCTCAGCAGGAAACTGCAGGAGTGCCTGCTGAGGGGAATCAGTCCGTACCTCAAGTGAAGGAGTTCAAGTACCTCGGGGTCTTGTTCGCGAGTGAGGGGACATTGGAGCGGGATATTGGTCGGAGAATCAGAGCAGCGGGAGCAGCATTACAATCACTTTACCGCACAGTTTTGACGAAAAGAGAGCTGAGCCGGAAAGCAAAGCTCTTTTTTCTCTCCTACCCTCACCTATGGTTCTGAAAGGTGGGTCATGACCAAAATAACTAGATCACAGGTACAAGCGGCCAAAATGGGTTTTCTTAGGAGGGTGGCGGACATTTCCCTTAGAGAAAAGGTGAGAATCTCCGCTATAACTCCGTTAACTTAAAGAGCCGCTGCTCCTTTGTGTCGAAAGGAGCCAGTTGAGGTGGTACAGGCATCTGGTAAGGATGCTCCCTGGGCGCCTCCCTAGGGAGGTGTTCCAGGTACATCCAGCTGGGAGGAGGCCTGGGAGATGACCCATGACTAGGTGGAGAGATTATATCTCCACGTTGGCCTGGGAACGCCTCGGGATCCCCCAGTCAGAGCTGGTTAATGTGGCTCGGGAAAGAGAAATTTGGGGTCCCCTGCTGCTGCCCCCGCAGCCCGACTACAAATAAATGGATGAGGATGGATGGATTGATGGATGTATTGCACAGTATGATAAACACATTATTTACATCTTTATGACTTATGTACAGTTGATAGCCATTCCTGGTGCCTAAATGGCCTGATCTGACAGACATTACGTGACCTGATTTTGTTTCTGCACAAGGCCCATCCATACGTCGTAGTGGTTATTCTGGAGAGAGGTTGATGGGATAGCAGATATTTTCAGACTTCATAAGGGAGCTACGCTGAAGGCTGCCAGGGGACTAAAGGTCGTGAGATGCTTCAGTTGAATCACAGGAGGAGGAGAGAGAGCTGTGATCAAGAAGCTCAGTGGTCACAATGACTTTACCAACCACTGCCAGACTATTCTCCAATCGGCTTCTTGTATTATAATAAGCATTGCAGAAATGCTTCAAATAGCCTAGATTTTCTGGACAGCTTGTTAAGCTTAGATTTTGCACAATGACGTGGTTTTCATGGGGAGAAAATCTCCAACCTGATCAACCTCAATATGAGTTTTGGTAAGTGGTAGAAAAGTAATTTGGAGGTAAAACTCTTAGGTATCTGTTACAGTAAAATAGCAGAGGAAAGGAGGTTATATTTGTCGTTGCTGAGCAGGAAGTTTTAATCTAACCTTTTTTTTCTCTCCACATCATACTGCTTGTTGCTGGCATGCAACAGGGTTTTCTTATTTGATTGTACAACCTCCAACCTCCAAACCAAAATGTTTCAAGCTCTGCCACAATGATTTGCTCTGCTATACATATCAGTCTGGGAATGCTCTACTGAAAACTGGCAGTGGCAATAGGTCTCAAGCAGTTCATTAGAATGTTATTGTTGATTTTCAATTTTCAAACAGAGGCACTAGCAGATAATTGGACCACCTTCAACCAAACAGAACAAGAACTCATAATGTATCGCTGTCTCACTAACTACCTACTGGACACTGATTAGTTGGTGGTTCTCTACCCGGGTGACAGTTTTCAATGAATTAAGAGTTCCCAGATTATATGTAATGATAGTTAATGCAAAGCACATTATAAAGACAGACCATGCAAAATCGTGGTTTTAACTAGGGATGGCACTGTCACGGTTCGCGGTCGGTCCGGCAGCAGACAGAGCCAAGCCGCCAGTTCAGCACCGGATATCGCCGCCGCCACGTTGACGGCCACCTAATCAAGTGTAGCTGCCTCCTCCCCGCTTCCTGGGCAGAGGTTTAAAAGGCTTTTCCGTCTTGGCACCAATTGCCAGTCTGTTGTATTTCCTCGATGCACGTACCAGCAATCGACCTATTGCTTACCCGCCTTCGCCTCATCAGGAAGAACAGTCTGCCGACCACTCGCCTGACGATCTCGACTGTCTTCACTTCGCCGGACAAGCCTCGCCTGTCTTCTCTTCATCGAACAGCCGCGCCTGTCTTCTCTTCGCCGGACAGCCATGTCTGTCTTCTCTTCGCCGGACAAGCCTTGCCTGTCTTCTCTTCGTCGGACATCCGCTCCGATCACTCCCCACTCTCCACGACGGCCTCGTCTGTCTACAGACTCCCGCCGCACGCAAGTTTAACCGGCTAGCCGGCATCGCAAGCAACACCGCCTTAGCCCCTAACGGTTGTACCTCACCTGTCTGTATAAATAAATCCTGTTTTATTTATAACTGCCATCTCCTGCCTCTGTGTCCTGCACTTGGGCCCTTCTCAAGGCCGTATCTTAACAGTAACAATCCAGTTTTTTCCGTTCCGATACCGATACAGATACCGGCACTTTGGTATCGGCCGATACAGAGTACCTATCCGATTCCAGTGTTAAATTAAGGTTTAAATTAAGTTCCAAAGTAAATGAAAGTGATCAGATGAGCAGTCTGATCACTAGCTACATTTACATGGACCCTATTTTTCCGATTGCAATTGGGTTAAAAGCCCAGTCTGAAAGAAATTTCTCTATATTAACACCACGATCGGATGAGATACGGCCAACACGATAAAAATTTCATACCGAAGCAGAGAGGTAGTATAACCGGTACCATGACCCAATTGAAAGAATAATTCTACCATGTAAACGGTTAAACTCGATTACTTCCTGGTTGCATTCTAATTTGCATGCTCGTCTTACGTTTTGTGTGAAGCCAGTAAACTAATCTTCACAGCCACTGTACAATGGATGTATTGTAAGAACAGTACAAAGCCTGGACGAATCAACTGTGTCACAAGTAAGAGAATTGGAGTTAGTACAGTGACTTATCTGGAGCCGTACATTTCTTTACCAGTCACACAAATAGCCTCACTCGCCAACGTACCTACTACAAGCTAGACGGTTTTACCATTTGCTTGCGGGACACATTTTGAGCTAGATAATTTGTGCATGTTTAACATCAATTACAATAAATTGCAGTTCATGTAAACACCAGACCCTATTAAGTGACATCCCATGTAAACACCAGACCCAATTAGGTGACATTGCATGTAAACAGGTAACCCAAAATCGTCAATTAGAAAGATTCCATTCAGAAAGACAAAAAAGTGTCCATGTAAACCCAGCTACAGTACTGAGATCAGCTGGACAACCAGCTGATTGAAATCATGGCCTGACTTTGGCTTTGTGGCCTGCCTGACACTAACACTGTATGACAGAAGTGATACAATTGCAGTTATCATGCAAGTGTATTGTTCTGTGGTACCTGAAACAGATTTGACAGTAGTATAGTATTTGAAATAATTTCTGTATTGATTCTATACCCCAATAATGGCTTAGGTGGTTCATTGGATTCCAAACATCACCTCTGTGGCACCCCATATAACAAGAATGTGAATACAATTATTTTAGATTTGTTTGTGCACGTCTGTAAACTAAATAAAAAGATGTGCGCAAACCATTTTAGAGAAATAACAAGTTTAAGCCTATCCGGCCCATTTTAGCGTGAGACACACAGCGATGGTGATGGAGGACGATGACATCATCTGTTTACATAAAATGAACCGAAGTTTGGTCAAAAAATCAGATGTAAATTGCATCACATTTTGAACCTTCCACCTCCAACAGACCAGGTGTTAATAGATCATGTTTTTCTCCTCATAACACCCCCCTCTCTCTCTCTCTCTCTCTCTCTCTCTCTCTCTCACTCTACCCTCTGTATTGATACATTAATTAAATAGCTGTGTCAGCTTCCCCTGCTTCACTGAGACCATATACACATCACCCCCCCAGGGGCAAATGCAGGCCATGCCATCCCTCCCACAGACAGAGTCAGATGTCCACAGCCTCGTCGATCCTTTGGAGTGATCTCACAGACGGTACGGCATGCAGGCACTAGGAGAGGGATGGAGATTGCATTGATTTTGTATTGTATTCATGACTCCTTTTTTAAACCTAAATTCAGAGTAGTATATTTTAATTCCAAATGTCTTCATTGACAATGAGGCCCAGGGGGAATATCACTGGTATATCAGATCCCTTTCCCACCCCCAACTACCCCATCTCTTGTGTGTTATCAGCCTCCTCACA
The DNA here is from genome assembly GCA_027564835.1 of Typhlichthys subterraneus. Lineage (NCBI taxonomy): Eukaryota > Metazoa > Chordata > Actinopteri > Percopsiformes > Amblyopsidae > Typhlichthys > Typhlichthys subterraneus. The sequence goes on from JAODUH010032325.1 coordinate 17,078, forward strand.
TAGGATGGATCCTCCTCCTCCACACTTTGTTATCCATATCAATCACCCCTGAATTAGTTTTAAAGGCCATTGGCTCAGTAATAGCCAGTCAGCTTATTTCTTTATCTTTGACCTTGCAACAGTATAGACGTCAATGTTCCAATGTTCTGCCATCGCTAGAATTTAATCTTAACTCTCCCTCTACTTTCTTTATTTGCTTGTGTCATGTGTAGTACTCATGTAGTACATTGCTTTTAGATGGAAAAAAAAGGACTCACATCTTCAAATAAATGCGTAAAAATATTTCAACAGCAAACAGAATACGATTTACCAAGGGAGAGAAACAATGTCAGGAAAAGAAAAATAACCCAGATAGAATATTTCAAACTCTCCCATTTGGCCTTTTAAACTTTCGTCTACATTTCAGTAAAAATTAAGATGTTTCTGCTGACACAATCCCAGCAATGGCAACGTCTCACTTTAACAGCCATACACTCTGAGGGTTCCAAATTGTTTCTGATGCCGTTGTACACTAAGTTACTGCTGTCATAACCAGAGGGTTTTATAGAGCAAGTTTAGCTCTCCCTACATATCTCCCATCTGTCAAGAAGAGGGAGGTGCCCTCAGGCTTAAAGAGACTAAGAGAGAAGTCTAAGAGACTCAGAGACATACGTAGAAAGATAAGAAGGGATCCATGCCTCTCCAGAGACACAGGCCGCACTGATATATTCAACAGTACAGAAAAAGGTTATGAACCTATTGAAAAGATGTCAGCTGGCATTCAATTATGGTACAGTATGGCACTTTGCCAAAGGAGAGCGTAGGGCTGAAAACAGCTCAACGGCCATCGCCCCTACTAAACTCTAAGGGGTGCCCTTTTGAAATTAAATGTGCTCCGTCATCAGGTGGAAATATACACAGGGACAAGCAAGCATTTTTATAACAGCAGCCTGTTAGCTTGGAAAGCTTAAATGGTGGTTAAGAATCTACTGTAGGTGTCTCTGTCATAGCTAAAATAATTTTAGAAAGGTATTGTTGTTGCTCTGTAAAAATGTAAACCATTTTGTTAACACCCATAGATCACATTTGGTGATGATGATGTCTACTAACATTAAAATGAAGCACCTTTAGGAACAAATATGACAATATTTCATTCATAACTAGCATATAAAGCCCAATGCAAAGGTATTTACTGGAAAACCATGTACATAAATGATATTCTATAGTTCTAATGAATAATTATGTCTTCTAGTCTAATCTTAGGGATATGCACTCCACGTACGCAGAGTAATTGTGCATTGTGATAGATACAGTTAATAAGCCATAATCTGGACAAATATATACTGTAGCTGCTATTGGCCACTCGTGGATCCAAGATGCAATTCAATACCATGAGTTAGATTTTGCGCTCTCATAAATGGGGATGGGTAATGAGAACTGATGCATATTTGATACCGGTACTCGGAATACTGACAAGCATCAGTAAAAACAGTCCTGCTATCGGCATTTGACAACTTAATACCTTAACTATTTCTGGAATTCTGGAAGACAAATTGTTAGAAGCCCCATATCAAATTGAGTCAGATGATCAACATGATTTGTTTACACGTGTTTGCTTTGCTGTCATTAGTTGACATTTTCCCACTTTAATGCAAAATGCCACCATGTAGGAACACATCAATTCAAACTGAATAATATTTCTTCTATGATTGGTGAAAAATGACTTAAAGACCCTAATGACAACGTCCAACTTTTTGCAATGTGTTGGGACAGTATGTTTAGTTGCAACAAAATTAAACTAGTTTGGAAAAGCAATCTTACAATAGCTACTTAATGAAAGCTCTGGTTTTGCATCCCTAATCTATGAAAACCTCAGTCTGTCAGATGTTATGAGAGGTGATCTTGATTCTAAACAGAGATAACAATGTACATACTTAACTTAAACAATTCCCAGACAACACAAACAAAACTCAGCTCCATGAAATGATATAATAAAAAATAAATCAAAACAGCCTTGCATGTAAGGGTGCTCTTGGTGAGATTACAGGAGATTTCAGACAAACTAATAGCTGCAGCTATAATATCATCTTTTTCTCACAGAAGACGATAGGAAAAAAACGGAATTCTGGGAGTGGAACACCCAAATAAAGCCAGCTGCAGAAACGGAGCACCATGGTACCGACTAATCATCTGAAAATCAGTCTGACCGCCTTATCTCTCCCAGATACCAGGAACACCTGTGACAACTGTATAATGGGAAGGTCTCAGGTCTTAGTATGAGCAGCCACCGAGAAGAAAGCGCTCTCCAATCACACAACTGAGCAAGTGGGGCCTTTCAGAGGCAAAGGGTTGGTGGACTATGAATAGCTCATGTTATTGCCAGCAAGATTGTGGGTTGAACATCTGTACCTGATTTCTCTCTGTTGTCTGGGGATTTTACATATACCCTGACAGATAAACTGTCTCAGATAACCTATGAGATTGGGGATGAGAGTTGTATATTATATAATAAATAAAAAGAGAGTATGTAAATACTCCCTCTATTTGGTTGTGATGCTGCACAAATACTGTCAAACCAGAGATATTATGACTTGATCAAGACCAGGCGAGAACATTTCTGCACCAATTTCTGGTGGACATATTTTTATTTATGTAAAGGAAAACACAAAAGTCACTAGTCTAATTGGGGAGTAGCCTAGCCCTAGGCTATGGCTTACTTTTATTTTTTAAGTTTTATTTATTTATTTAACCAGGCAAATTGGTTAAGAACTTTGTTGGATGATTTAATTATATATTGTCGTGGTAGTAGATATGATGACAAAATGCTGTAACTATTCTGATATATTGGTTGCCTACAATTGCTGGTGTATGACCTGTCCAACTAATGACAAATGTACTACATGTAAGTTGGTTTTTGTTAAAAAGCGTCTGCCACATGCCGTAAATGTAAATGTAAATTTGGGACAAGATCATGTTAGTTAGTCTTAGGCTGTGATGTAATAGCCTACTTATAATTAATGTAAAATAATTAATCCAATGTTAACTAAAAATAATGAGTCTTTAATACTAATGTATGTTTGCTTGCACATCTGTCATCATGTACATAAGACAAAAACGATGGTCTTGTCTGTGATTCAGACCCAATAAGCCATTACCAATGGGTCTACTTCAGAATATTATGCTAATGTGATTATTTCCTTCCACAGTGATTGAAGACAGCATAAACCATTGGTGTCATTTGAGGTTGTGTTTCATGCTGATTTTAAATGTGAAGTATCATACAAATGACTGTAGTCGTCATGTGCTGGTGATTAGTGATAAGGTTTCTCACCAAAATAAAACAAAGAGAATAAAACTGCCAATGTGCCCAAATAATACAATATCAACATTAATATACTGTGCACACTATATATGCATAATTCAGTTTCCAATGAATAAGAATACGTATGCAAATTAGTTCATGGAACTCATCAGTGTTGCCAACATGTGAATACTTCAAATATGGTTTGCATCAATTAACTGTGCCACAGGTAGCCATGTGCTACCTGTGGCAAGAGACTGGTCTTTAATATTTTAAATGAGTTTCACTGTATTTCTTATGTGCCACAGATTAAAAGCAGAGCTCTGCATATACAGCACACTTTAGACCCAATCACGTTTTGTTTGCACGATTATTAATATGTAATGGGACAATGTGTTTGTGCTGTCTTCTCCTGTTCTCTTTATATCTAATATTAATTAATTATATTGTTGGGCAAAAGGGGAGGATATACTGGAATATATAATGGAAAGAGGAAATTCCCGGTACCTTGATTGGCATCCTGCACATTGGCTATTGGAGTTGAAAAGGTGGCTATAGGCTATAGTTTTTTGGTGTTTGAAATGCAGAGCTAGGAGTCCTACTATCAATACGCTAGCTACACACTGTTATTATTACCGGTCAGTGTGCGGGGGCGGGGGTACTGTGAAAGGGTCAATCTTTTAAGATACAGTATAGCTGTAAACAGCCTTGGTGTTTTCTTGTATTTTCTGTGTATTTTTGTTTAGTGTAGTTTTGTTTGACATTATTGTACATCTTTTATTTTATTTTGTGTTTAGTCTTCTCTGGGCAGGGTGGAACATTTAGGCCGGTTCCCCATAGCAGCCTATAGCCTACAGGTATACGTCCCAGACATAGACTTACTAATAGATAGACACAGGGAAGAAAATGGTGGCTCAATCCTACAAAGTATTTGCTCATTGCAGTGAAGCACGACATTCTAATCAAGAGTATCGCCATGCCATTAAAGTGGCTCTTTTGCAGCATGTGCAGTACAAACAGAAGATCACGCTGCAACCTGCAACACAGGAGTTCCTGACCTCAAGCCTCGTGCATGCGTGGCGTAGTACAACATAAAATACAACAGGAATTTTCTTTATGTTTTGGACTGTTATAATTGTAGGCATGTTTTGTTAAATATTTAGCATTTACATTAAAAGGAGGATTGATGTTGTGCTCGCTAATACACCACTTGTTGCTCGAGCACATGTCACGCGTATCGCCACAAGTCACCGCTGCTTCAAGCTTCTGTAATCAGACCCTGCCCCCCTGAATCTAGAGTAGAACATTTTTATGAAGATCTCCATTGAAAAAAGTTCTTCTAGAAAATCTAGAATAGGCCTATTCCCTGTATGGGAAACTGGGCCTTAGTGTTGATGCTAAGCCTTACTATTTAATGGTGTGGTTTTGTTCTGATTTGGAGTGACCTACTGAGTGCATGTCGAGTCACTTTGTTGTTTTCCTTGTCTTTGGCTTGGCATTAGGCTTTACCGCCTAGCCTATTGTCTACGTATAATTAAGTCAATTATGTAACGTACTTTATATATGTACTTGTTTTCTATAATAAAAGCTTTTGCTTGGGTCCATTACGAATTCTGTTGCAGGGAACCTAGTTTCCACGACTAATATTGTCCCTCTCCCCGAGAAGGGTCTAGCTGCAGAAGGGCACTCTGGGGCAGGGGCACTGTCGGGCATGTGGGCGGGGCAGGGGCACTCTGAGGCCTGTGGGCGGGGCTTGGGAATTGTTGCACTGAAATGAGTTTAATTATTTTACAAAACAAGTAGAAGCAGAAAGTAGACTGCACGGACTATATGATGTAAATAATTTGAAACTATTGAATCTTGTTATGTAATTAACAAATACCTCAACTTGTAAAAGCAGTAATACGTTTTTGAGTTGAAAATAGTGTCTCGAGTTGAGTCTCATATGAACAATTAA
>JAODUH010032336.1:0-22313 GCA_027564835.1 Typhlichthys subterraneus
ACATCCACATAAATTTTCAGCAAAATTGGAGATGGTCGAGTGTGGACCATCTGACCACTTGACATGGAATGACCCACCTGAGCAGTGCACGCCAGGCGGTTGTTCCCTGTATAGCCTAGCTAGCAGGTCTTTGCTGCCCTTCCCAGGGAAGGGTGGAATACAGGATGCACATTCCAGTGTTGTAATTGTTTACTTTCAAAAGTGTGGGGGAAGGGGAGGGCACGCATTCATTGTCAGGTCAACCCCACCCAGTCACCCAAATGTCATTTCCTAGGAAGTGATGTTTTAGGACTGTCCTCCTTCTGAATAACTACAGGGGACCAAACTCTCTTACTAAATGCTGTTGGTTTCAGATGGCATACAGCTCTAATTTGGGACCTGAATTAGATTTTTAACATCTCATTGGATCTGGCTCACCAGTAGCAGCTACTACTTTTCCACCTCGTGACCTAGTAACTTTTCCACCTCGTGACCTAGTAACATTCCATGGAAAATACCGGTATGGCTGAGATGTGAACGAAAGCAAAACCAATGCAGGAAGTAGGGACAATAACTTAATTCTGACGCAAGAAGTCTTCACGTAGAGTGAGAAAACCAATCACAAGACTGTTACAAATAAATATTTTATATGCCTTGAACATTAGCCTACAACTTTACACTCTTCTCGAGTTACATATATTTACTGGTTTTGCTATACAATGAAGAAATGCTATCAACAACAATCTCTTTCGGTCGCATAGTCTGTTTCCTGTGAACAATAATGCTGTAATTAATATATTTGCTATAATTGTTTATTATAAATTATGATTGGTTAAAACAAAGTTAAAACGCGTTATACTACATACTATTTAAGCAATAGCAAATTCACATACCATAGTGTAGCAGGGCTTCTGCACAAACAGGATCTATACAGTAAATTGCCTCCAGCTGACAACTACGTAAGACGCATAGGATATATATGTTGTGCTGCATATTTTTTACTTAGAAACGCAAAGCTCAAAAATACGCTGTAAGCGTAAGTATTTTTTATCTTTATTTGTTCATAGCGCTTGGCAGTATCCATAATCTGTTGCATTAGCTACCGCCCTCTGCTGGACTGTCCAGGCTATTGTACTATGCCAGTATTAACCACAGCATTTATAAACAGGCGCAAGAAGTAAATGGTCTATTACTCCACTGACTCCCTCTAGCTGATAATGGGGCAGGAGGAGCAGATGAGAGCATCTCTATCTCAACCGTTTTTATTGCTAATCCCCTGGGTCAGCCCTATGACACGAAACAGTCAGTGTGTTGTTGTGTCAGTGGAGGGGTTAAAGGACTCATTTCATGCCCCTTTTCACATGTTGACACAGTTCATTGACTTCTCAATGCAATGCAGTTGACAAGCTTAGGTGAAAATACTACATAGATTATGTGGAATAGCACCACCATCATCAGATAACAGTCTGTTTTCAGTAACTGTTGCTTTAAATTAAACAAGCCACTGCTCAACCCGCCCCCACGTCCATGTAGCTTTGTTGAGATGAGGCTACGGCTGCTTTACTGCTAACTGCTAGTACTCGCACAGCGGCAAAACACGCTTTGAATATAATTTCATGAGTATGAACCACATATTGTATATTTTCAACAGTGTTTTCACAGTGTTAATTTTGCACATTAATTCTGCCTGACTGTTCAGACTACAGTAAAAGATATGGGAAGCAGAATGAGGTTCAGCTTGGTCACAAAGCCCCGGAATCATGTGTAAGGACAAGGGTGTTACGTTTTGATGAAGCCATGTATCTAAAGTACTAAGCACATTATTTCATGAATGAAGGTTTAATTATTCCATAGCACAACATCGCAGCCATCCTTGCCCGCTAAACAGCCATATACTCATAAGCACGTATTAATTAATGAATGAAGGGTTACATAGCACAAAATCCCAGCTGTTCTTGCTCTTGTTTAACGTTGAAGTTAAACACATATTCTATCTCTGTTATTATCACGGGCATAAAGTTAAATGTTTTGCATGATTTGACTGATCACTGATCCAGATAAAATCATTTTTAACTCGCGCTCCCAAAAATGGCAACCCGTTTGCGGCATGGGATACAATTTCGCTATCAACACATTTAAGTAGCCTATAACTGAAAAATAGCCTATATTAATATAATGCAGTTATTCACAGGCAGTGGAATGAGAGTGTTATGAAACACTTTGTATTGATTCTGTATCTGTATCTATCTGTATGCTGCATTGACTGTGCTGAAAAGTGCTAGGCTAAACTAGCTATGGTAAGGTAATTAGCAAACAGTCACAAACCGGACAATTTTTTTACGTTGTTAAATAGTAAATAGAATGCAGGGAGGTTGTGACTCCAGATTTGTTTGGATAATGCATGACGCTGCGCTGCAAAATTTAACTCTGAGTCATCTTCTACAAGCGGAGCTGGTGGCAACATCAAAGTTTGAATGTTTAGAGTTGTCCCCGCTCCCTCGCTACTAGGAACCAGGAACGCATGTAAAATCAAGTGCTACCAACTCCACTCGCAGCGTTAACAGGTTGTTTTGCGTGTTTCATGTGCAGGCTGAGGCAGGAGAGACTGACTGAGCCACTACTTTCAAAAAATAAATAATACAATAAAATGATAAGTTTAACCGACTAGTTTTTATGGTGCCGAGTGCCGACTAGCAATGATCCCAGCTTTTAACCGACTATTATCAAAAACTAGATTTCCAGATTTGGTCATCTGCAATGTTGAACATTAAACTTTTACTTACGGTTTGCCTACTGGAAATCAACATCAGTTCATTTTGCTGAATACTATGGTAGATGGCTGGGTGGCCATATCCTCATAGGGGCGTTAACAAACAGTGTGCAGATTCTACGTAGCAACTGCACTCCTGGAATTCGCTTGATTCTCCGCTTCTTTTCCTTCTATGGCCAGTACAGACAAGGAAGCTAACAGTCCACTTTGAAAGGCCCAGTACTTCTCCGTGTCACATCCACATTGCTAATTCCAAAAACAACTAGAAACACTTGGTTTTCATGGAATGAGTTCTTTAATGTAACAATCACACTTGAGTGACTGCTCACTCATTCATTCACTCAACCCAAAGACTATAAGAATGTGCTTACATAACCACAGCTCTTTCCCCTTAACTCTCTGAAAGAGTATGTGGGTGTTCGTGTGCACGTGTGCATGTGCGTGCATGCGAGTGTGCGTGCGTTTATTAACCAAAAGTCACTTCCTCTAAGTTAACCCATGAAGCAAACAGACTCCAGTTCTAAAGTTTGTGGTGAGTCTGGTGACTTTGAAATGTCCTTGTTTTTGGGAACATTTTTTAGTTGTTTATAGATCACCAGATTTGAAATAATAGCTAACTTGAACATGCCTTTAGAATAATGATGAGCGATAGTTTCTGAAATTGGGCCACTGTATCTGTACTTGAGATATTCTGTTAGTCTGTGTAACTGCACCCCAGCCCTGAGCCTGGCTCCACCCATTGCACAACCTAGAATAACGCTAAAACGCAGAGTGAATGGAAGGAGGGGCCCTAACGTTAACATTTTAATTTGATGACACAGGAGCGGACGAGGAGTATTGTTGTAAACAAGCTAAGTACAGGGCTTTTAACGATAATGACGTGTAGGCATTTTCAGACCATAAAATATTGATTTGTATAAAAATGGGAATATTGTCAATATTATCTAGTGCTGCTGGGCAGTATTAGCCTGGTTTTTTTCCAAATTTGTGAATAAGGGCCCCGTTTCCAGAAGCACTACCATGACCTTAAGATGCACCTAAGTGCCACGTTATTTTATCAGCGTGTTTACCGAAAGCATCTTTGTTTACGTCCATCCATCCATCCATCGTCATCCGCTTATCCAGAGTCGGGTCGAGGGGGCAGCAGCTTCAGCAGGGGACCATGGCCTCAGATTTAGCGGTGCTAATCCTCATCTTTGTTTACGTGCCACATTAAATTAATCTTAGGGCCGCCAGCAGGGTGGCTGTACTAGGTGGGTGCCAATGTGATCAGGGTTTACACACTGTAAATAAACTGAGCTGAGAGTAATAGTCGGGTGGAGCCAGGCTACTATCAACGTCCCCTTCCTCAGAATTCCTTAATTTCTGTGTTTAATTTGTGCTGAATTTAAGCATCATCACATTTGTATTTTCGCTTTACTGTTGGCCTTATTACTTTTTAGTGTATCTGTGAACAGCAAATATTATAATGACACACAGCATTTTCCGGTAGGACAGTGCCAATATCATTGTCTGCATAAGCAGAGTGCTGGTGCTAGATTGTCCTGTCTGCAGTCCTGACCTGTTGCTGATTGAAAATGTGGTAACCAAATACTGCGCAATTGTGCACTTGAAAACCTAAATAATGGAAGAATATGTGGGTATTTTTACTTTCTAAACGTCACAAACTGGTATCTTCAGTATCCACACATTTACTTAGTTTAAGGAAATGTGATTTACACCCATTATGCATTCACCAGCCCTACCCATTATATCGTGAACTGACCCAACGTTTGGATCCTGTTGCAGTCATTAGATTAGGCATGAGTGTATACTTTCATAAAACAACACGACAAGGTAAAACTGACTTAATGTGTTGTTGTAGTGCTTCCAATAGTACTTCTCCATACTGTCCCAACGTTTATGGAAATAGGGTTGTATTTTGATCAATTACTTTAATGGACAAAAACAATGCTATTTCTAAGTGACCCCAAACATTTGAACGGTATTGTACAGTAGCAATAGTTAACAATAGTTAAATAAAATACTTCAGGTCTCTAACCATGACCTTCCAGCTGGAAGTCAAACACCCAGACCACGTCATGACACAAACAATCTCCATCTCCCCAGGTAAACCGCGGTGTGTGGGCGGTTCGGAGCGAGTGCAGCTCTCCGGCGTGTTCAACGTGCGCAAGGGCAAGCTGGCCCTGCCGGTGAACCGCTGGTCCAAGAGGCAGATCACGCTAAGTGGAACCTGTTTGATGGTCTCGTCTGTCAAGCACGCCCACAAGATGCACATCCTGCCTCTCATCGGCGGAAAGGTGCTCCACCACACAGCCTTAGACACCTTCCACCTGCTCCTGTTATGGCTTATGTCTGCCCATAACAGTGGACAATATGGACAATATATAATCTCACTATATGTTGTCATGGTTTTGATATGCATTACCTATCACAATATTTTACCTGGTCACATAGTTTACATAAATAATCTAGCCACAGTAAATAGTTAATTCTGAATGTATCGCACATACGGCAAACATACGTGTATTATAATAAAACCAATTATCAATAAAGGAGATGAGACATCCACATAGTGTTTTGTAATTGGATAGGGTGCATTCCTACAATGCCACTAGTTTCACGGTGACTGACAGCGCCACTCAGCCACCGCAACACGAGGCGTTTGACATGCTCCTACAGTACACTGTAGGGAGAGTGAATAGTGCTCTCTACCACAGGTGGAGGAGGTTCGGAGGCACAGCCACTGCCTGGCATTCAGCTCTGCTGGGCCCCAGAGCCACACCTACTACATCAGCTATGACTCCTACACAGAGCGCCTTCGCTGGCACAGACATGCTGCAAAGGTAAGTGTGTGCGTGAGAGAGTGTGTTGGAGATGCATAGTGCTAAGTGGCATCTGCTGCGCTTCAAATCTCTGAGGGATTGTTCCATGTAACCTTGGTTTGAGTGACAGGTGAAGATGGCATTCCTTAAATAATTGTTGTAAGACAGTAGAGGTTGTTTATTGTTAATATGTCCAACAAGTGGAGATGTGCTGTAACTGTCCTATCGTGTTACACCGTTCAGTCTGGAAGGGCTGACTGTGAGATTTGCTGCTATGTTGGTATTTGGCGTGGGCATTTGCTGCTCTCATTGCGTGTCTGCCATTGCAGTGCTATCATGGCAGGGAATTCATTGCTATCAATGTGCTTGTTTTGCATCTACTTTCATGTCATCATCAGATATTACTGCTATATCATTGTTCCAGAAGCAGACAGTGATTGGTGTCAGGTCAGCACTGTACATCTAGTGGAGGGGAGGGGCAGGTGTACAGACACAGATGCAAATGAATACGATATTGGCATTATTGACCGGCGCGTTCAGGTCACGGAGGACAACCGGTCTCGTAACATTCAGCCTTGCCCTGGTGTGTGTTCAGATCGCATCCCAGAGGGTGAGCTCAGTGGACCTGTCCTGCTGCAGCCTGGAAGAGCTGCCCCCTAAGCTGTTCTACAGCCAGGACCTCACGCACCTCAACCTGAAGCACAACTTTGTGTCCCCACACAGAGGGGTGGCAGCACTCGCCAGGTGAGTGAGTGCCTATAAAACCAGCATGTGTTTTGCTGTATGTCGGCAGCCATATAGCAAACGTCACCAAGCAGCACGTGTGTAGTGGAGACAGAAGCGGCTACCTGCTCGTTTGAAAAGTAAGATGAGCTGCTGATGACCGTGGCAGCCCTTTGGTCACGTGAGCTCGGGGCCATCCACTCAAACTGTGAGAGCATTATTAAAGGCCCCAGCTAACAGCTACAGAGCCCCCATAGATCGTGTGTTGTGCAGTAACCTTGGCAACAGGCCTGGTGCCTTTTTATTCTTCTGTTCAATTCTGTCTGGGTTTCAGTGCCACCAGTACAGTAGCTACCTGACATCTGATGGGAATAGATACATACTCCCATTGTTCCTCTATAAACACACGCTGGCCGGAGCTTTCTCTGGTAAACTTGTGGCAGTGGCTTCCACTATGGCCCTCAGCATGTGACTGGGAAGCACATGCTGCCGCTGTTAGACTACACACACACACACACCTTCACACACTACATTACCCACCTGACCTAGGTGCTGCGTCCGGGGGTATGCGCCTGTTGTTTCTGACCCGAGCACTCTTCCTGTTTTGATTCACTGTTTTTCCTCCTAAATGTTGTCAGAAGTGCCCAGAGAGAATGAAAATGTGATGCAAACTCCCTCTCTGTAATTCCTATGACTCTGCTCCATGCCTCTGCAGGTTCTGTAAGCTGAGAAGCCTGAGTCTATCTAATAACGGCCTGTGTGAGTTTCCACTGGCTCTGTGTGACATGGTGTCGCTGACGGAACTCAACCTGTCCGGCAACCGCATGCACGGTGTGCCTGCTGCAGTAGGAAGCATGAGCAAGTGAGTGGTCTGCAGAGGAGAGCGTAGTTCTAATGTGTGTGTGTGAGACGAAGGTCACCTCCAAGGACTTTGTGTACAAGTTGACATGCGCGAGCCAGTGCTTGTGTCAGATGGCAGGATGCATATGAAGTGAGGACTTGCCACAGCAGAGTCACTCTGGTACTGGGACACAACAGTTGGTGTGTCTGAGTGGCTGCTTGCTCATCATGTGTGACATTATGTTCAGTTTATTGGATCATGTTTTGATATATGAACAAATCTCATTTCACACAATGTGTTTTTCACATTTAGGTCACATGCCTTATATCTGAGGTATTTGCTCAAAATGTTTTAATGTTATTTTTAATTCAAATGGATATTTTTCTTCTTATGCAAATCTTGAACTGTTGCCCTAAACATGCAGCTTGCAGACCCTGCTTCTGGATGGGAACAGTCTGAGTTCACTCCCAGGAGAATTGGGCTCTCTGGAGGCCTTGACCTACCTGGGCCTGTCCTTCAACTGCTTCAGCTGTGTGCCTCCAGTCCTGGAAAGGCTGAGGGGTGTGGAGAGACTCTGTCTGGCTGGGAACCAGCTGTCTGCCTTGGACATGGCTGGGCTGCAGTGGCTGCCGTCCCGTCACATAGACCTCAGGTGGGCCATACTGTTTGTGGCATTGAGTGAGTACAGTTCTGCTGCAGTGCTGTACGCTCAGTTATCAGCTTCTCTGCTGTACCTAGCATGTATGTATGCTGTACCTAGCATGTATGTATGCTGCATGTATTATGCCACATCTTCACTCCTTGTGTGTTGCTTAGGTTGAACCGGCTCTATAGTGTCGTGTCGGGAGAGGCCGGCCAGCTGGTCCACGTCACCCAGCTGGACGTGAGGGACGCTGGGCTCAGCCAGATGGACGTCAGGCCTCTCTCCAGGCTGGAGCTCCTGCGCTGTGACAGAAACAAGCTGACACTGCTCAGGGTGGGCGGTGATGCGCTCAAGGGCCTGCACGCCACAGATAATGGTACAACATTGGGCTTGGCAACACAAATACCCTCTTTGACGTTGATTGTACACACTGTGCTAGGGCTGAATGATTCTGGGAAAAAATCTAATTGCGTTTCTTCTGACAGAGATTGTGATTTGATTTGCAATATAATTTTCAAAGTCAAAATTTATGTATATGTAACATATTTGCCACATGAGATGGCATCAAAATGTGAACTGCTATATATTCTAATGAAAAGAGCATAAATATACAGGATTCCTTTCTTTGAGCATGGATTTATTGCATTTTAGCACATGTGACAACAGGGCGCACATTGGTCATCTTGCTGCGCACTATAGTTCCAGTGTCTGTGCACCTTTATGGGCGCTGTTTTTATTGTTTTATTGGCGCTGAAGGGTGATTGGCCAATCAGTCTGAACTAAAGCCAGTTATGTGCGCTCATATTTACACAGATGCGGCAAACATAACTTCATCACGGACATGATTCAGCTCCGATTTAGCTCAGCCTGAGCTTGTAGTGTTGACGTGACGCATGTCTGAATACTGAGTTACATTCACCGTATGCATGTGGCATAATATTGTTCGTCTCAGTAAAAGAGTAGGCCTATGCTACGTGTCTTACTTCTTTTAAACAATGCGTCTTGTGTACCGAACGCTGGCTCCCTTGTTAAAGTCTCTTTCAACCAGCACGTCCTTGCACAATATCTTAGTTGCACATCTCAAACCCTAAATAGACTACACTACAAGTGCTGCTTTTCTTCGGGATTATCCGACATTTTCTGACGTTGCTTCGATCAGCGGAGGCAATTTTTCAGCAGGCCTCACCCGAATGTGTATCCTTGTTTCACGTGTTGTTTTTGGTGGGCCTAGTACACAGTGGTCTTGAATTTCAGAGCATGACTGGTAGAGGAGCCCCACAGTGATTAGTTAGATTTAGCCTACCTCAAACAAGGAGTACGGCATGTATTTATTACAACCATTGACGCTAATCGCAATTTCGGTTTGAAAACGATTAAGCGTTCAGCCCTACACTGTGCAGTCATTTAGCTAGTTTATGTGTCACTCTGTTGAATATTAGGGGAACATTTAGGTAGTTTATTAACCACGGAAACATCACTTTTCCCAGAGCTTCAACATCTGGAGGTGTTCCCTGTGCCAGAGAATCTCACTGTCCTCAATGTGTCCAGGTACATAGCTATTTATGTCCTCAATACCTAACTGGCCTATTCACTGTCTGCTGGCCAGGGCCTCACTTGCGTGTGTGTGTGTGTGTGTGTGTGTGTGTGTGTGTGTGTTACAGGAACAAACTGGACTGCGTGCCACAATGGGTGTGTGAGAGCAGCAGGCTGGAGGTGCTGGACATCAGTCACAATTGTATTACTGAGCTTCCTGTACGGTGAGTGCCACGCACACACACACACACACACACAGTTTGTTCTGTTATATTGTCCATTCTAATCATCCTGTGAGGGACTTGAATATAGTGGGATTAAAAATACAATGTGTGCGTTCAACACACATGGCAACACAGTAAACGCTATTCTTTTATAAAGACAGGCTAAGTGAATGTTTTACTGATTGTTGTGGGGGGGGGGGGGTGGGGCAGCAGGTACTGGCTGTAGTCTTCAAGCCGGTGTGTTTGTGTGCTGTAGGTTGCTGTGCAGCGTGAGCTTGAGAAAGCTGCTGCTGGGCTGGAACGCTGTGCATTGGCTGACTGAGAGCTTGGAGAAATCCCAGCTGGAGGTGCTGGACCTGCAACACAACCGGCTCACAGAGCTCCCACACAACCTTTTCATCAAAGCACAGAGGTAGCCTGTTATGGCCGTGGGTCTCTAGTTGACCTGTACTGGTGCCCTAAAGAGCTCGTACTGTCCATTGAGCTCTCCACTATATTGCATGCCTGCCTCTAACAACCCTGTACCTGCAACTAGATATTTGTTTTTGTCAGGCAATTCAGACATAAGCATCTTCACAATGTGTTTTGTATTAAGTTATCTTGACTTCTACCACAGCTTGCGGTATCTCAATGCATCGGCCAATAAGCTGCAAAGCCTTCCCCCTGCGAGCCTATCAGAGGAAGGTTTCACCAGTGTTCAGGAGCTATATCTGACTAATAACAGCCTGACAGACAAGTGTGTCCCTCTCCTGACTGGACATGGCCATCTTCGAGTGCTCCACCTGTCCTACAACCAGCTGCAAGCCTTCACTGCTAGGTACCGCACCAAGACTACATGTACATGATATATACAATACTTACTATAGATGTTTTTAGTTCGCAAAGCCCAGCCTGCTTTTCTGCTTATTCTGGCCATTACAGAATAAGCTTTAAACAGCTACTGTACAGTGGAAGCATAACGTGTAGCCACTAGCCAGTAACAGTACTAAAAGCAAATGCATATTTTTACCATCTGACTGACTGTGCCTTCAAGAATACAGCTTTTTGTTTGTTGAAGTCGTTTACGTTCAGTTCAGCCAGCTCCCACAAGCTTTAATGCACTGTAAAGGAAACACTTTAGCCAACTGTGTTTTTTGATTTGAAAAGAGGATGAGCTCGATCTAATGTAAGTTAGTTTGGCGGGATATCTCGTCGGAATTGTACGTTCCCGAAGCGCATCACACACATTTATAATGGTGCACAAGCATTTATTTATAGTTCTAGTGCCCTGTGATAACTGATGCTAAATATTAATTTACTCCATGGCGACCTACGATAAACGGTTATCTTCTGCTGTGAGAATAATAACCACTGAATAAACATGTTCCGTAGCATCCCAATCAATGCAGTTGGGTGGTATATTGGGAATACACTGTGCACATTACTTTATCGATATGCAAGTTAGTGTGAACAAAAAACGGTTTCCTATCCTATCGTGTTTTGTTTTTACTCTATACATAATTGAGATTAATTTGAGAAAAGGGCTAATTCGTTAACTGCTAACAACTAGCTTTGTTGGACATCAGACATTGCTAAGGAAAATCTGGTAATCTGATTGGTTATTATTCTACACATGATTTACAGGTCAGAAAGGTCCATTGGGAATTGTGCACTAGATCCATTTGTCAGTACTGCAGAGAACAGTTGGCGGTCATAGGTGAAAAGGTTTCCAATGACGTTGTGATTGGTGGCTGTTTCCTGCAGTAAATTGGCCCGGCTGGATCAGTTAGAGGAGCTGGACCTGAGTGGCAACAGGCTGAGGGCTGTGCCCACCACCATCCTGAGCTGCCAGCGCTTACACACCCTGGCTGCACACTCCAACTGCATCAGTGTCTTCCCAGAGGTCCTCCAACTCCCAGAGATCAAGGTATCAAGGTCTCACTAACAACATTCAACACAAGAAGCAGTCAAATGCAATCAAATGATGGCGTCCTTATTTACACATCCAGCAATTTACCCATAATCCAGGATTGTGTTTATCGTTCTGCGTGTGCGCGTGCGCATGGTCCTTCCCAGTGTGTAGATCTGAGCTGTAATGAGCTGGTTGAGGTGACTCTGACAGAGACCCTGCCGCCAAAGCTGCTGGAGCTGGATCTCACCGGCAACCCCCGCCTCAACCTGGCCCACAAGAGCCTGGAGCTGCTCAAGTAAGACCTGCCCCCCCCCCCCACACACACACACACACACACACACACGTACAAACACACATGCTTTATTCCCTGTCTCCCCACACTCCCCCCATCCCCTGCTTGGCAGTAATATCCGCTGCTTCAGGGTGGATCCCTCTCCTTCCTCCATGGGTGTGAGTGAGGGGCCAGGGGCCCCTGTGGTCTGGAGCCATGGCTACACAGAGGCATCCGGAGTCAAAAACAAGTCAGTGTTCAGACTGTCTGACCATTCCCCTCATTGTCTGTTTGTCCTAGTTTTCTCTAGTGGTCCTCCAGTGGCAGCCGTTAAGTTCCAACTACAGAAACGTTACTGCACAGATCCTAATATAACACCTAATATCCTAATATAACACGTTGGGTAATATTACTTCTAAAGTGAGTAGTGTATTGCGTTAGTCTTTGACATTCAGTAATATTATTTGTTATTCTTTAAGCAACTTGTGTTACTGGTCACAGTCCGTGAACTCGGCGATCAGCTGAAGCCTTGTAAATAATACAAATAGATGCAACGTCAATTTCTGTGGCGTGTTTTCCTTTGATCCTGTTCCGACTAGCCTACACTACAAGCCAGGGTTTCCGCGGGTCCTTAAAAAGTCTAAAATACAATCATCTGAATTTTAGGCCTTAACATTTCTTAAAATGTCTTAAATATGATTTTGACAGGTCAAAAAAACGTTTTAGATTATGACATTAACTTTTGTATTTGGTAAAAACTGTTTGATAATTGCGCTGAAAACCTTCGGCAAATAGGCCAACTTTTACTGGCAGTAAGTAGCCTACAGTCTCCAATATGCAGATGCAAGCAGCATGCAATGTGTTTTTTTTGCGACAACAAAACTTCACGTTTTACATAATAGACATGTAAAATGCCCCCCTCGCTCCACCATTCATCGATCCGACACCGAGCGTTTTTTCATAAACATGCTGTTCCGCTGAATTGATGTCAAATGAGGTAGGCTGTTAAAATATTCGGAGTAACTGCATTCAGTTGAGAATAGCCACACTGCAGCTATTTGGCTATTTACGCCAAGAAAAATAGCCAAAAAAAAAACACAATCACTCGAGAATTCATATGGTAGTAAATATGTGCCGATTTACTCATTAATTTAATCATCGGTCGCCAGGGTGTCTGGCTTGAATTCCATGCTTAACATTTAGTTTACAGGTTTATCCTTTAATGAAGTGGCAACTATCAAAGCAACACATTTAATTTTTTTTGGGGCGTAAATAGCCAAATGCAGTTGAAAAATAGTTTGTCTAACTAAAACGTATATATACAGTATATTGTGAATCGTCCCTGATCAAATAAATAAGAACTATATCCTTAGCTGTCATGTGAATTATGACCTGGGCCATTCACACCAGGTGCAAATAAACACCTGGGTTTAAATAGCATCTTTCTAAAATATAATTGATTTTTTGTTTTCAGTAGTACTTGTTTCATCTGGAGAGCACACGCAGGTGCTAGTTTGTCCTACATATGGGCAAATGCATCCATAGGCTTATGGCATCTCCTCATCAAAATAGTTCTAGAATTTGAGAACGCCATGTTTAGTGTGTGGTTGAAGCTTGTTGTTGAATATGATGCCCGCTGCAACTCGTGCAAGAACATTATAAAATGTGTCATTTTGGGAAAAAAAAGACCATCAGCTTTCACTAAATTAATATACTTTGCTAATTATGTGATTCACATTTACCTTCATTATATCAATTGTACTTTTTTTGCCAGTATGGATGTGAAATGGGTCTTAAATTGTGTTAATAATGGTCTTAAAAATTTCTTAAAAAGTCTTACATTTAACTTGATGAAACCTGCAGAAACCCCGACAAGCTAGATTGCTATGTTTAGCCGGATGTATAGTGGAGGCGAAGAGACAAGAGTGAATCTTCTTGAATTGTCTTTTACTAATTGAGTGATATTGAGTGATATTGTCCTTCCTGATGTTAGCTGTAAGCGGCTAACAGAAGGCTAACGGGAAAACACAGAAAATGCATTGTACATCTTTGCCAATGTTATATGAAAGATTGCGACGAACAGGCAGAGAGAGAGATTAGAAAGAAAGTGGGTGAATGAGCGCTCTCCTCCGTGGGGAGGGAGGGGGCAAGCAAGAGAGATAAAGAGCGAACTGTCTTCCGGAGAAGGCTTCTAGGTTGTGAACCTGTCTGTGTCTATGTTGTATTTCCATTATTGAATGCTACCAAATAATGTAGCCTATCAACGTTGAAATCCCTGTCAATAGGCTATGGTCGGCTTTCTTTGAGTTCCTCCTGCTGTTCTAATGTAATCCTTAGCTGGCAGTGTCATTTTGTGGGATGATTACCTCATCTTTTAGTTCTGTTGGAAGCAAACATGCTAATGCTAAAAATCTCACACCAAACAGCCGAAGCCTTAGAAACTATGCAAACTGTGCAAACCTACTCTATCTCAAACAGCTTATAATAAATTAGACTGTAGGCTATTTATGTGCATTGCAGCCTATATGTGTACTTCACATTCAAACGCTGAGCATACAATACGTGCCATATTAGTCGCCCAAATTAAATTATTAAAAGTAATATAATATGTAATACATTACTTTGTATAGAAAGTAATAATGTAACTTAATCACACTACTTCTACTGAACAGTAATAAGTAATAGATTACTTTTTTAAAGTAACTTACCCAATACCACTGGCCATAAATCAAAAGAATCATGTAGTAATGGTTAGGGGTGTGTCTGAAGAATGTTATTTGGGAAAGCACAAAATACAATGTCTGAATGTTTCTCTCAGGCTGTGTGTTGCGGCGCTGGCCCAGGACAGCTTCTGTGGGGTTCGGGAGGCCCTGTACGGCGTCTTTGATGGGGACAGGAACGCAGAGGTGCCTTACCTGCTGCAGTGCACCATGGGAGATGTGCTGGCAGAGGAGATGCACAAGAGCCAAAAACAGGAAGACTACATGAGCAACACCTTCCTCACCATGCAAAGGTACACAGACACGCACGCCTGGCTTTAACAGTCATTAGTCTCTAGCCATATGTGAACCTATTGAGACCGCATGCAACATGCGCGTGCTTCTCCCTGTAAGACTGGATGAGACAAGAGCGTGTTTTCCGTTGTCATTGTTTTCTAGACACACGAAATGCAAGTGATTCACTTTCAATGCACGTGCAAAGCTACATGCATTATTTATTTTTGTTAGCGTTTGTGTGGACCGTAAAAAGTTTCCAAAACTAAATGCTGGAGAACTAACCTGTGCGATGAGAGTGGCAATGACGTGATACTTATATATATTATTAATTGTATTGCATTGATGTGTACAGCACTTTGGTCAGCATTTGATGTTTTTAAATGCGTTTTAGAAATAAAATGACTTGACTTGACTTGACTTCTGGCCCAGAATGAGACTGTTGATGCTAACCAAGGCTTGCGGGGTGACAGATACAGTATGATTGGAGGAGGATTACAGCGAGTTTACCCAATTTCACGATGACTGTAAAACGTGGAAATAACTTTTACCCATACATGGAGCCAAACGCTGACTATTATTATTATATCATCATATAATAAATGGCGATTATGACAATGATACAGTAAAACACAGATAACTAAGCTAATATACACCATAGGCTTAATATTTGTAGAAATGGTGTATTTTTCCATTTCTAGATGTATTTTATTAATGTTGATGATTACTAGTAGGGCAAGCATTTTATGCTTTTTCGTTATGTTTCTATCTGCTACAGAGGCTGAGGAAAAGGTTTTAGTGTAGAAAACCTTCAGACTGTAGGAAGTTGTTTGCAATAATGTCTGAGGTTTTAGAATGCATTTTTAGATGTCCTGGCCGTTGACGTGCCTCTGTGCCACAGGAAGCTCGGAACGGCAGGACAGCGTGTGGGCGGCTCAGCAGCCCTGTGCCACATCAGACACGAGCTGGTGCCCCCCACAGAGCCCCGGGGTTGCCTCAGCCTGACGGCCGCCAACGTGGGCAAGTGTCAGGTGGTGCTGTGCCGCGATGGCAAGGCCCTGCCGCTGTCCGCCACGCACACCGTCAGGGAGGGCCGTGAGTACCAGCGAGTGAGGCAGCACCACGCCATCATCACAGAGGTACACTGGTCACTGGGGCTGGCCCCATTACCATTTTATGGTTGGCAAAACTCAATTAAAAACACTAAACATGTGTCCAAGCAGGCAGTCAGGACTGTTTGCGGGTTTTTAATATGTACACAACTGTACTATTGCAGGTACACTCAGCGGCTGTTTAGTCAGAAACTGTACTTAAAATGTGGTTAACTGCTCACCTATGAAGACTCATAGTAACCACCAATAACATCCACCAATAACATCCACCAATAATATCCACCAATAACTCAGTCCACCGATTGATCGATCACGGTCAAAAATGGTTCAGACTAGGGCTTTG
This sequence comes from Typhlichthys subterraneus, assembly GCA_027564835.1. Classification (NCBI taxonomy): domain Eukaryota; kingdom Metazoa; phylum Chordata; class Actinopteri; order Percopsiformes; family Amblyopsidae; genus Typhlichthys; species Typhlichthys subterraneus. The sequence goes on from JAODUH010032336.1 coordinate 16,149, forward strand.
CCATAAAACGATATATATCGTATGACAAACGAAAAACATCTACCGTCTTATATTATGCTTTATCGTTTATATCGTTGTTAAGAAAATCACACCCTTTACTGCAATCATTTGTCATTTGGAGCCTGTTGTCCGTATTTTGCGCGGATTTCTCATTTTGGCTTTTTATTGCACTTCCAGTAAAGATGTGTTTTGTTTTTGCCAGCTCTCCAACTCTCCACCGCTGTCTCTTTCCCTCGCTGAGCTCTGTGTGTGTGTGCGCGTTGTGTGTGGAGTGAGCCCTGCCATTTATTTAACCAAGAAACTAGTTACAGGGCAAATGCACATACATCAGATCAAAATAAAAGAATATTCAAATCCCAAAATGTAAAACTGAATACCTACCCATCAGATGAATACCTGAGTATTCTGGTCCAGCCCTAGCGGCTGAAAGTTAACTTTGTATTTGTTCATCAGACCAAATTACAATTAAATGGGCCTAATCTTCTCCGCAGCTCACTTTTACTTTTGGTCTACATTCTGTAATTGGTCCTAATGTCCGAACTATAAGTCTGAACTATCCAAAAAGTGTTTCACACTGCGAATAAACCAAACCATGGTTGTTTGATCCGGATTGAGACCATCTATTTTGGTCCGGACCAAACAAGGTGGCTGTGAGAGTGAGCCCCACTGATTGCGCGCTCCTCCTCCGCAGGACAACAAGGTGAACGGTGTCACTGATTGCACCAGGATTATGGGCTACTCCTTCCTGTGCCCCGCCGTCACTCCTCGACCCCACGTCTCCACGGCGACCCTCACGCCCCAAGACGAGTTCTTCCTGCTGGGCAGCAGGGGTTTGTGGGACACGCTGTCCCCCGGCGAGGCTGTGGAGGCAGTGCGGAAGGTTCCGGACGCCCTGGCCGCCGCCAAGAAGCTGGTGTCGCTGGCCCAGAGTTACGGTTGCCACGACAGCCTGAGCGCTGTGGTGGTGCAGCTCAACATCACGGAGGACTGTTGCTGCTTCTGTCAGCCCTCGCCCCCGCCCCCCAGCCCGGGGCCTGGCCCGGGTCCCGGCCCGGGCACGGAGGGCGGTGCCCCACCCCTGCCGCCCGGGCCCTGGGGCGCGCCCAGCGAGCTGAGCAGCGAGGTCAGCACGTCCGAGATGAGTAGTGAGGTGGGCTCCACCGCCTCCTCAGACGAGCCCCCGGCCCCGGAGCAGAGCCAGGAGCAGCAGCCCCCCGCAGGCCTGCTGGGGCGGGGCGGGGGGGCACTGTCAGACAACGGGCTGGACAGCGAAGATGAGGAGCCCATCGCGGGGGTCTTCTCCAACGGCAGCCGCCTGGAGGTGGAGGCCGACGTGCACTGCCTGTGCAGCCGCCACGGCCCCCCCTCCCCCGGGCCGTGGTGCGGCAGCCTGGGCCGCAGGGTGCGAGCCAACGGCTCGGTGGCCTGCCAGGGGAGGAGCCAGGACGTGATAGAGGAGGCGGGCGACGCCCCCGTCAGGAGGCAGGGGGGCTACTTCACAGCAGCCAGCCAGCCAGACCCTGAGGACCAGCTGATCATCCCTCCAGAGCTGGAGGCCGAGGTGCGGCAGATCATTCAGCAGCAGCAGCAGCAAGCACACAGCCAGCACATGCCTGCAGACTACTTTGTTACCCCGCTTTAGCAGCACTGGAGCTGGGCCGCTCCACATTACCATCCAGTACCATTACCTGAGATTACATGCTTACTGTTCCACACCCAGGGAGACTGCTTCTGGCTACGTTTTGTTATATTTTGTTGTATTGGCTACTGTACTGTAACCCTTCACACATGCACACAGCACATATAATTGTGTTTTGTTATTTCCTTGCATTAAATGTTCAACTGAATTGTTACTTTATGTAATACATTTGTTTCATATCTTAACTGAAGAACAAAGCACTTCTGCTTTTGATCACATTTTTTTCAGAAGCATTGTTAAATGGTACACACTGGAATAGGGACATGAAGTATGAACAAACCCAATTTGCATCTGTGAGATGACAAATTAGTTTGCTTTCCCCAATATCAGCTCATTTCATAAAGTAGGGTTTCTCCTACCTCCTCCAGCAGCAGACATTTCCCAGATGTACTAGTTCCATTGGTTTGTAAAGTTGAGTTGGTTGAAATGTTTAGACTAACTCCTAGGAGTTGCATACTCGTCACTGACGTGTACTAATATTCTCTGAGAGAAGAGCTGAGTATTTCTGGAGGCTGTTCCTTGGTGTGTGAGGTGCAGTGCAGCTGTACGCAGGGCAATAAAGGGGCATTGCCAGTCACACGCCGGGCAATAAAGGGGCATTGCCAGCTACGTCAATGTGGAACAAAGTTAGGCAGACTTGGACAATGGCAAATCTCATGTGAGCTACTTTTGCTACGTAATAAATCAAAGTTTTTAAATCTCAGTGGTGCTTTGACTTCTTGGGATTGGGTTATAGGACTTCTTATATATATAAAAAATATTAAAGCAAAGATGTATTTCTATACATGCAAAAGAAAGTAGAATTTGTGAAAACTGATGCAATTGTAATTGTTCCAAATAGTTACAGATTATACAATATTGCATCCTAACTGCATTTGAAATGACCTAGAAAACTATTCGGTTATAACTTATCCAGCAAACGCTACTTGACTGTTGTGAAGTAGGCCATTGTTTACTGCATAGACTGGGTACAGTGATGTCTTTGACAAAGAGCTTTAACACAAAAGGGCAATATTAGCAAGGCCATGAAAGGAAATTTCACTTTCAGTTGTGATCACCCCAATTGGTCAACGCAGATGAGAATATATTTTAATTTAAAAGTCGTACATCAAATATATTAATTCAGTTTTATTTTGTACATACATTACATTTTAATAAAAAAAAAAGCATTTAATCTAATTAAAATCCCTGACAATTAGTCCAAACACACATTTTCTAAACCTTAAGGGTAAACTATTAACTGCTATTAGTAATGGAATTAGTCCTAGACCCAGTGGAACCAACAACAGAAATGAGGATTTGGATGCCATACGTGCGTGGACAGTACAGCATTGGAATATAGTGGCACAGGTGAAGGGATGTTCAGAGAACTGTTCAATGTATATACACTACATCTAAGCAGCCTTCTAAGGCAAATGATGGGGCATTCACAGGCTGTGGGGAAACATTCAGATCACCAGTGCAGATTTGTGTGTTCCAGAAGTGCTCCCCAGTTTCAGGGACTGGGGTGCGCTTTGCTCTCTCTCCATGTGGTGGCTCTGTTGCTCCTGCAGGTAGCGCCTGACCCTGCGGACGGTCAGGAAGGTGAGCGCCGCGCCGGCAGCGTACAGGATGGCTGTGACGATCCCGAAGAGCGCCACGGCGACGTCCGCCCCGCCCACGCTGCAGTTCATCCACGTGTAGCCGTTGCGTGCGTACAGGCGCGCGCGCAGGTGGCACATGTCCGTGGAGTTCACCATGATGATCAAATGCAAGTAGAGCCCGACGGCAATCACGTAGACCAGCGCGCCCACCCCCTGGAACACCAGCGCACCAATGAGAAGCTTCGGAGACAGCCGGTGGGGGGGGCGGTTCCCAGAGACCACAAACAGGAGAGAAAGCACCCCGAAGGTGAGGCTGAAGGCGATGCCCCCGTAGCAGCCGGGCGCCCTCATCTGGCTGTACTGCATGTCTAGGTCACGCACCTGCTGCAGCTCCGTGCCCTGCAGGTTGATGTCTGAGTTGATGTTGAAGCCTCCCATGCCGCCCATCGACGTCATGCCTGACATCACTACCTGTGCAGCCGCCACACACATCAGCACCAGCGCATTGGTGAGCACAGTACAGATCAGCACAATGCCTGGGATCACACACACACACACACACACACAGATAGTTTAAACCTGTAGAGTAACCAAGATCACCATAATTACTCCATTAAGTAGTACTTCAAAAATGCTCTGTGAGGTGGGTGGGATAGGTTATTTCCATTTCATACAGAAGTAGCTACCTGCCAGATCGATTGTCTGACATCACAAAACATTAAGGCCAGCTTGGCAGCAGAAAGAAAATTGCAATATAAAAATAACAATAATAAAAAATTATCTTTCATAAATGTTGATATAATGAACTGGTAGCCCTTGAAGATATGATTTTTATTTTAAAAAAAACATGATCTATAATTTAATTAGGCTTATTTAGATAACACTACAGCCTAATTTACAAAGCGCATGCCTGCTGAAAGAGTAGTCCATCTTAAAATTAAAAGTGTAGGCTATATTAGTAGGCCAAATAGATCATCATCATGCTGATAAAACACTACAGAGGCTATGGAATGACAATGCCAATAGCCTACTCAATCGAAAACTGGTTTGTCCAGATTTTGTCTGGATAGGAGTATCGTCGAGAAACAGGCCAAAGCTACTGCAATAAACATTTCCTGCTTAAGTCTTGTTTTCTCCAATTCACCGTCTCTCCTTATGTCTTTATTATGCACCAATTCAGTTTAAAACAAAAAAAAATTCTCCCAGGCCTACCTCTTCTGGAGCATATATGAGAGCATTTGGATTCGTGGTACTCGTCTCTTGATACGGTCCGACTCCGCACCGAACGCGTAGACATGTGTCTGGGGTAGTTTTGGGATGTTGACCTAATCGAAAACAAGAGTCGTGATGACATTGAATCAAATGAATACGAGAGAGTCCACTTTTGTATTCTGCGAACACACGATAGGTTAGGCAGCAGTGAAATATTTGACAAACCTTTCGTCTGGCGAGCGCCTCTCTTCACTCCGATATCGTCTGTTTTCTCCGTGGTCCCGAGGATCACCATTTCGATCCCGGTGTCCCCGACTAGTTCGGGGTGGGTGACTCATAGTACCAATACACAAAACACCGAGCAGACTGTCACTGGATCACAATGACGTTTGAACGTGTTCTGATAGGCTAAAAGGAGGCTATAGGTAAAGCGAACAGTAAAAATATCTATCATATAATTATAATATGTAGGCCTACTTGTACCTTCTCGTTTGGGTTTAATTCAACAAATCGAAAAAGCCATTTTAACTGAAACAAAAATCTGTCTTGCGCACAGGTAGACAACTCCACCCACCCCAGCCTATGGCGGAAGTAATAAAGAACAGGGTAGAGAACTGTAGATCAACAAGGCCTGACCAAGGCCATAACTTTTGTACTGGAACAATTAAGGCTTTTTGGATCAGATTCAAGTTGGCTGCACATAATTGGGCACATTGTCTCATCCCAGTCATCACTACAAAAAAGCTGTTTTGTTGTATTCTTGGGGAATGTAATGCCCCCCCTCCGCCTCTTCAACACACACTCACATTGTTATTGTATTTTGTTTGTAGTTCTTCAGTTTGTAGGCGATGCATCAGCAACATGATAGTCAACTTTGCTTTATCCTCTATAACTCTTAGAAATGTTTGATGGCCAAATTATTCCTCATGAAGCTTTAAGGATTCCTTGATAAAATCTTGAAAATCACTTTCTGTCAGGAAATCACTTTTTGGCACACCTGACCGGACTCGAGTGCGATTAGCCCCCTCCCCATTCCCCCCGGCTGGTCTGTGTTCACATTACATTCATTGCTGCGAACCCGGGTCCTTAGTCTTACAGCCTACGCAAAAATCCTCCTAATGTAAGCAGCTTGCATAAGTTCCATCCTGTGAGGTGCATTTGTAGCATGGCGACAATACCTTACACTATTATATAGGTGTTTACACTGACTGACTAATAAACACAAATATTAATATTAAAGCAAATGTGTTACGCTCTATTAAGATTTTCCCTCCTCTTTTCCGTGTTGTTGCCATATAACTATGGTTGTTGCCTGGCGACATTAGACTAACGTTCGGTGTGATGTTGACGTAACGTTCGCAGCCATGAATGTAATGTGAACGCAGACCAGCCGGGGGGAAGGGGGAGGGGGCTACTCGCACTCGAGTCCGGTCAGGTGTGCCAAAAAGTGATTTCCTGACAGAAAGTGATTTTGCGCGCTCCCGTGGACGACTATGGAGGACCAGGACTGCCATAATAAAACACAAATAAATAAATATATAAAAGTATAAATAAATAAATAAATAAATAAATAAAAGTATAAATAATTAAAATTAAAATAATTACATTTTTGTATTAAAAAAGGCTATTTCTGTATTTTTACATGTATTTATTTATTTGTGCATTTCTACA
>JAODUH010032347.1:0-22309 GCA_027564835.1 Typhlichthys subterraneus
GGCCCCAGGCCCACGTTTTTGACCCCCCCCCCCCCCCCCTAAAGATGTACTCATAGCTCATGGACGTGAGGGATTGTGAGCTATGAATTATGAATTGTTGCGAAGTAGTATAACGAGACAAGACGTACTTTATAATACCATCTGAAAGGAATATGATCAACAATATACGTACATCGTTCACAAGTTAATACACATCATTTCAAAATCAACTTGTGACGACCGAAAGCATGTTCCAATCCTTGAGATGGTTCCCCCACCCCTCCACACACACACACACACACACCATAATGCCTCTTGCTCCCCCCATACAGTACGTGCAGAGGCGGCAGCAGGAGAACGCCCAGCGACAGAGCAGGGGGGAACCCCCTCTTCCAGAGGAGGACATCAACAAGATGTTCAAGCCCCCACAGCCGCCCCCACGCATGGACACGTTGCTCATCGCAGGTGCCGTATCTGTTTTCTGCTCGCACACGCGCACACGCACCTACCTACCTGCAGAGACACGCTCAGCACAGGTACATTTGCCAACTTCACCCACAGTATTCCAGATATGAACCACAGCCCTTCTCCAGTGTAGACACACACACACACACACACACTCACACACTGCCCCCATATCTGCACGCCTGCTCCCTCTTACAGGGGCTTGGGCATGTTCTGTAATTATCACCATTGTCTTGAAATGACATTCATCTAAAGTTTATTGACTCAGCTCGCAAGCTGACAGCCCCGCCCCGGCTGCTCTGTATTTTGACCCAATTCACATCCCTCCCATTCACCTTGCTCCCTGCTAATTTGTTGTGTTGCCTTCTTGTTTTCTCTCTCCGCCCACCTGTGTGTGTGTGTGTGTGTGTGTGCGCGCTCCCCCCACCCGCCCTATAATAACAACAGGGCAAATTAATAACTACTGCCAGAATGTGAAAGAATTCACCTCGCAAAACCTTGGGAAGCTGTTCATGGCAGAGGCCCTCCAAGGCCACAACAGCTAGAGATGGAGATGGAGGAGGGGAGACGGAGGGGGAGAGTAACAGATGTAAGGCTCCTGCAGAACCATCTGCACCAGAGTTCCTTTTTCTTTTTCATATGAGATATTTTGATGCAGCGGTGCTAACTCCTACACTTAAGTGATCTGTGTGAATCTTTTAATTTCAATTAAATATTGACCTCAACCATGCCAAGGACTCCTTGTGTACTTTGTCGCACCATTCAGTATTTTAAGGAAATGCTGCATCTTAGATTATTGACGTAACACATCACCTGATACTGTTACCTAGTTACATTATGGAAATATAAGCGCATGGTGAAGAAGAGTCTATATAGAATAATGTAACAGTATATTGTAATGGTAATTATGCATTGACATTCTGTGGGATTCAAACATCAAGCATGTGGAACAAATGAAGTGGTCCAGTGTTGGTCTGCATGCTTCCCATTTTAAAAGCTGCTGTAATAAAGTGCCTGCTCAAGTGCATGTTACATGACTCAACACCCTCAATCTCCCGGTACTAAAGTAGGCTCTCAATTGTTGCTTTCTTCCGGAGTGAAATTGCATTACTCACCTGGAGCAAACCACCCTATCCTTCTACATATGCAGTTATTTGCACTTGCTTCTCTAATAAAAAATAAGTGCTGATTTGGAGAGAGAAAAAAGGCTTCCTTTGTTGACGTTTGAGGTAAGCGTCAGAGCTGTGTCCTCATGTACATAATCCAATCACATATGGATCTGAAAGTCCCCTTGAACTTCTCTCGTGCGCTCAATTAGAGTCCCTCAACCGTGGAAGTTTTTGGTTTTCTCAATCAGTGATTATGCTGACAAACACTACTCAATCTTGTAACTTAAAATGTGCATGGACATCTTTAGCATGTTGTTACATGTAATGCATCACAGAAATATTGACATCTCTGGAAACAATTAGGGCTGGCCCCAAATGTTTGATTATTCGGGTATTCGTTAATATGTATTCGATTTAAAATATTGGGATTTGAGTGTTTGTTTTGTCACAATATGCATCCCTACTGTCTTTGTATAAACCCACATGTTAATAATTGAATTGCCTGCCCTACACTGGGCTATAAACACAATCGATTGCAATTGGCTGTATAAAAGAAGAGAGTGGAGCTATTTATTAAACACACTCTAATTGGCTAATATATGCGGAACCTTCATAGGTGAGTAGTATACTTAAAGTCCAGTACTTGCTGTTGTACAGTTATGTGATATTGAAAATCCCCAAACGATCCTGCCGCCTGTTGTGATTTTTAAACAGGTTATGAAACATTAATTATAGTTAAGTGTTCGTAATGGTGTTTTTGAGAACAGGTATTTGAATACTCTTGGAAATACCATAAAGTATGTAAAATGGTATTCAAGACAGCCCTAGAAACAATGTATCTAATGGTAAAGTATGATAACTTAGAAACAGAAATTATATACCCAAGGGTGACCTGAGGGCAGATGTATTCCAATAAAAATATCCCAAAAATGATGTGGTTTGCTTATAATTTAAGTCACATAAACATTTAGATTTAAAATTAACAATACAGCTACTATGGCTACCGGGCAGAGAGTAGTAGGTGCGGGTTATTGTTAAAACCTTTGACCCCTGGAATGTCTTCTTGTGAGGCCAGAATAAACTGTTCTTTCACCCTGTAGATTTCATACTTAAGCATCTGCTGCACTGCATTTAGCTTAATTAGGAATTTATTTAGTTTAAGTAGGAATTATTGTAATATACTGAGGTGTCTATTAATCCATTTCCTATCTTACTGTAGTGATTTAATATTTTTGCCTGACGATATCATTTGGTTGTCCTGGATTCTATTGTAGATTGTTTAAAATGTGACACCAGAAATTCTATTTTGAGGAATTATCTTTATCTGGCCTCCCCTTCATGTCTCATTGGTACAATAATGGTATTAACAATAATTTTAAGTGAACCAAAATGATCTAAGAGAAATAATGGCAATAATTGTAGTACTAATGACATGCACTCATTAAATTGTTCACATCCTGGTGACAAGCAGACCTAAAATACGTGAGATGATTTACTGTGTGATGTAATTTGACATAATACTTATAATTATGATCAAGATGTCACCATAATCTTAGTTTGTAATCCTACATTGCGCCAGGGTGTGGCTCCACTTGCTGACAGCAGACCAAACATACCAGTGGCCGTCTGAGTTAACATTCACAAGCTGCTATCCACTGAAGAGTCCAAACGCAGTGTATGAGTTTAGCGTTTATTTTAAGTGACAGCATTTAGATTGGTGTTGTGACAATGTGGATTGAATCAAGTAGTAAAGGCAGGGCCCAGAGACTTGGGTGTCGAACTGTAGGGCAAATACTAAGAGATTGTGTTTGGGTGATAATAAATAGTGACAATGGGTGTAACTGGCTTGGGTCACCAAGATGGCAACTAATATGTGTGGATGGTCTACGCCTTCATTTTGCATAAACTTAACTTTCAATTAATTTGGTAGTCTGTGTGATTAATGTTTCAGAATAACCATGTAGGTATTTTAATGTACTGCTTATACTATTAGGCATATATTTCTTAAGATGAAACCCTCAATGATTTCAAGTGGTAGGCAGCCTACAGAAACATTTTGCGCTGAACTCGTTCTCTTTGACTGAGCTCCCCTTGGTATCTTCAGTGCAGTGGTGTATGTAAACCTTCTGAAGGGCACAGCATAGATACGTGTCATAATATCCTCAAGATATTGCTCTCAGCCTTATCTGTTAGCTCAATGTATACGTACATTTGTCTGAAAGAGTCAGCATCTGCTTAGACATCTCTCCCGTACAATTGACCATGAGATGGCTTGCTGCTCCAAAAAATTGAAATAAAAATGTATAAATAAATAAAAATAAAAAAAGTCCAAAGACAGAATTGTTCACCCACGAACACCGTACGAGGTTAAGCCTGCTCTTGCTCAACAGACAATTAAACTTTCAACTCTCCCCTGAAAGTGATTTAATTTGCTGTCCTAATTATCTTTTATCACTTCCTTTGACATCAGTTTCTCCTCTGCTTTTCAGAGATCACCTTAACTGACGTGTAAGAACGGGGCATTGGAAGCTATGCTCTCACACATGGCATGATTAATGGTTATATATTTTGCACTGATGGAGGAGAGGCGATGCTTAATTAGGGTTATGGGATTTATGACTGTACCTTAACACTCATGAGGAGGCGGCTGGATGGTTTCGGAGGAATATAAATTTGGCTACTTCAAATCAGCCAGTGCATCATGCCTTAGTCCTGACCCCGGCAGTAATTTATCACCACTCAAACACATGCATAAGCTCTTTCAACAGATCTGCCACTGTCTTGTCATTGGTTATGGAGGGAATCATCAGTTTGAATAACATGAAACCAGCTATTTCCTTGTCAACACATAATACGTTTGCCTTTTTTGACTTGCATTCCTTTATCTTTTCTTCTCCTACATATATTGCCAAGGCAACTATGTGGATTCAAAATAAATGAATGCTAATTAATATAAAACACCCTAATCTTTCAAATCCTCAAAACAGGTGGGAGGTTAACAATTTATAAAACATGAAAGTCCAAGGTCAATCAGTGTCAAAAGGCATCTATTTGAAGAACACCTCTCAGTAAGTACTTGAAACAAGCCTAGATCTATTTTAATTTTCAATTAATTTTACGGTCAATAGATCTGCACCGTGATTGGCCGCTGTAGATTGAGTGTTGTGTTCTAGGTGCAATTTCTGTCTGCCTGACACCTAATGCGACAGCTGTCACACAGTAGGCACTCAAATCCCACAGGCCATTAAAAAGCTGGTTTAATCCCTACAAGAGCAGCAAAAAAAAAAAAAACACATCCTTTCAAGAGGTGTTTCAGAGCATGATACGGTTCCTGTCATATGCTTCTGTGGGCTCTGGGGTAAGGCAATCACGTTCTGTTGTGAGCAAAGTCCATCGCTAATGTCATCCTGAAGCATAAATCTGCCGTGACAAATGGAGTGAACGTCCTATTCTAGAAGATCAATCGCACATTTCATGTAATCTTCCAAAGTGCTTTGTTTTTCTCGTATTGATGCATAGGTTTTGGCCTTGGTTGTTACAAATAGTAAATTATGTTTCTATTGATATATCGACATTGTACTGTGGCATTAGATACCATCCATCATCATTCGCTTATCCATAGTCAGGTCGCAGGGGCAATGCAATGGCTCTGACTGGAGGATCCTGAGGCGTTCCCAGGCCAATGTGGAGATATACTCTCTCCACCTAATCCTGGGTCTTTCCCGAGGCCTCCTCCCAGCTGGACGTGCCTGGAACACCTCCCCGGGGAGATGCCCAGGGAACATCCTTACCAGATGCCCGTACAACCTCAACTTGCTCATTTCTACGCAAAGGAGCAGCGGCTCTACTCCGAGTTCTTCACAGATGGCAAACCTTCTCACCCTATCTCTAAGGGAGATGCCCGCCACCCTCCTGAGTAAACCCATTTTGGCTGTTTGTACCTGTGATCTAGTTCTTTCGGTCAATACCCTTCTTTCATGACCATGGGTGAAAGTAGGAAAGAAAATTGCCTGGTAGACCGAGAGCTTTGCCTTCCGGCTCAAATCTCTTTTCGTCACAATGGTGTGGTAAAGTGATTGTAATACCGCCCTGCTGCTCCAATTCTCCGGCCAATCTCCCGCTCCAGTGTCCCTCACTCGCGAACAAGACCCCGAGGTACTTTAACTCCTTCACTTGGGGTAAGGACTCATTCCCTACCCAGAGTAGGCACTCCATCGGCTAAAACCCATGGCCTCAAATTTAGCGGTGCTAATCCTCATCCCAGCCTTTTCACACTCGGCTGCAAACCGATCCAGTGAGTGTTGGAGGTCATGGACTGATAATGCCATAAGGACAATATCATCTGCAAAAAGCAGCAATGAGATCCCCAGGCCATTGAACCGCAACCCCTTACCACCATGACTACACCTTGATATCCTGTCCATGAATATCACAAACAGGATTGGTGTCAAAGCGCAGCCCTGACGGAGACCAACCCCCACCTGAAACAAGTCCAACATACTGTCGAGAATCTGTATACCGCTCTCGCTTTGGACATACATGGATTGGATTGCCATTAAAAGGGACCCCCTCACCCCTTACTCACGCAGCATCTCCTACAGTATCTCCTGGGAAACCCAGTCATACGCCTTCTCCAGATCCACAAAATACATGTAGACCGGAAGGGCAAACACCCAGGCCCCTCCAGGATCCTTGCGAGAGTAAAGAGCTGCTCCGTTGTTCCACGACCAGGACGGAAACCACATTGCTCTTCTTAAATCTGAGGTTTAACTATTGGCCAAACCCTCCTTTTCAGCACTGTAGAGTAGACTTTACCAGAGAGGCTGAGAAGTGTGATACCCCTATAATTGGCACACACTCTCTCGTCCCCCTTTTTGAACAGGTGAACAACCACCCCGGTCTGCCACTCATTGGGCACTGTCTCAGACTTCCATGCAATGTTAAAGAGGCGTGTCATCCAAGACTACCTCAGTGACCTCCATCAGGGTAATTATTGAGCCTCTAGCTCTGCCTCTACCATATAGGGTGTGTTAGTTGGATTCAGGAGTCCCTCAAAGTGTTTCTTCCACCGCTTAATTACCTCCTCAGTTGAGGTAAACAGCATCTTATCCTTACACCCCGTTTCCCCCCCCTGAGGTGGCGGGGGGTTTTCCAGAAAAACCTTCGTGCCGACCAAAAGTCCTTCTCCATGTCTTCTTCAAAATTCTCCCACACCCGCTGTTTTGCCTCTTTCACAGCAGACGCTGCAGCCCTTCGGGCCTGTCGGCGCCTTGCAAATGCCTCCGGAATTCAGCCGGACGGCTTCCCTGACCACCGCTGTCCACCACGATGTTCGAGGGTTACCGCCCCTTGAAGCACCTAAGACCTTGAGACCGCAGCTCTCCACTGCAGCTTCAGCAATGGAAGCTTTGAACATTGCCCACTCAGGTTCAATGTCCCCAACCTCCACAGGGATGCCAGAGAAGCTCTGCCGGAGGTGTAAGTTTAAGATCTCACGAGCAGGGGCCTCCTCCAGACGTTCCCAGTTAACCCGCACTATCCGTTTGGGCTTACCAGGTCTGTCCAGAGTTTTCCCCCACCCCTTGACTCAACTCACCACCAGACGGTAATCAGTTGACAGCTCTTCACCCGAGTGTCCAAAACATGTGGCCTCAGATCAGATTATATGATCACATAATCAATCACCGACCTTCAGCCTAGGGTGCTCTGGTACCATGCAAACTTATGAGCATCCTTATGTTCGAACATGGTGTGTTTGTTATAGATAGTCCATGACTAGCATAGAAGGCTAACAACAAACGCCCGCTCTGGTTTAGATCAGGGAGGCCGTTCCTCCCAATCGCTCCTCTCCAGGTATCTCCAACATCGCCCACGTGCACGTTGAAGTCTCCCAGTAGAGCTATGGACTCCACTACTGGAGCCCCATACAGGACTCCATTCAGGGTCTCCATGAAGGCCTAATCCTCCAAACTGCTGTTTGATGCATATGCATATGCAACAGTCAGTTTTCAACCCCGCAACCTGTAGGCGCAAGGAGGCAACTCTCTCGTATACTGGGGTAAATTCTAACATAGCAGCGCTCAGCCGGGGATTTCACACCCTCACACCCTGGGAAACTCCAGAGTAGGATAAAGTATTTTATTAATAAGTAAAAAATTATGAATTATTTTGATACCAATTGCCTCACTGGTATTGCAGACTATAGGAGCTAGCCTGTAGTCACAATGTGCCTAATTTTAATAAATTTGATATCACATGTTCCATGGTCCCAGGGCATGCTAGAATGAAGCTGTAAAGCCCCTGGCCAACAACACGTCACAAATGTCTCTTATTTTGTATTGTTTACAATTCATATATGTCACAAACAATCAAAAGTACACATGAATACACACTCATTTAACTGTTATTAAGGCAAACTTTAAAGAACAAAAGGTGAAAATATATATGCTCAAACTGCTTTATTTCCCAGTCGGTGAAAATAAGCACATTTCTTTATTGTGTATGCATTGTGATCACTAGTTTGTATTCTGACAACACAATACACCTTTATTATTTAGATTTCTTTTTTTCTCAAGTTCCATTCTTCAACAGTGATTTTTCTTTGCACCTACATTTTGACAGTAACAAATGTTGATGCCTGGCCCATGAACCTTGTCCTAAGGTATCCATTTATTTCCTTTGAGGGAAGCAGCAAGCTCACTGACATTCAATCACATTATTTTGGCACAGTGATTTGCTGCCTCCACCTGTGACCTACACTGCACACAGTGTGCCTGACAAGTACAGTGTATATCAAACTATATATATATATATATATATATATATATATATATATATATGAGAAAGAAGCCTAATTGAATCCTGTGGTAGCAAGGCTCTGACCACCTGTTCTCTTCATTGTATCCACATCTGCAAACAAAAAACAAAGCAGCTATGGGGGCAGACATGGGTGAGTGCTGTTTTTATCCATCTGTCAGGATTTTAATTTAATCTTTCCCAAGATACCTGCAGGCCGATGCCACTCCAACATATTTGAGAGGAATGATGGAGAATAAGCTTACAGTGGCCATGACAGGCTTATGTGAGGGCGCGGTGGCCTGTAGGTAAGTGATTTTTAGAGGAAATCAGGCCACTGCCCTCCAAGCCCATTGCTCCTGAGGCCCAGGCAGAAGCCAGGTCGTTTTCCCCAGTGTCAGCATTTTCCATATCGTTTACCTTAGACTTGCTGGAATAAATTCACACACATTTGTAGCGCCGGAATTGGTCGTTCCCATGTGGGTATTTCATTTTGGGACCTCTGACATTGTCTTTGAGGTTTCCATTTGAAGTCCTGTCCCACTGTATTTGACCTGGCACCAAATCCATATATTCAGTTAAAGAGACATTTTCGGAATCTTTCACTCAATTTAGCAGGAAGTGGTTTATGCTGCTTGACAGTGCATTTGATGCAGTCTGGGCTCAGCATATCTGGCATGTTCAGGCCCCACTGCAGTTGAACATCTATACATAGTCTTATATGTACATAGTGAGGAGCAGGTTATGGGGGTGTTGTTTGTTTTGATGTTACATTGTTTACGTGTCCTGTACAGCCCTTTGAGACTACATTAAGGGCTATATAAATAAACTTGAAGTTTGTAAGGAATATGGGTATTGTTCCTAGTTCCTAGTAAGGAATAATCTCTCAAACCTCAATGTCAGTTAATCAATGTCAATTTCTTGAACTAAGGTTAAACACCATGTCATAATACATTTACTATAAATACTTGCACAAAAACAAAATGAATCCAGGAGAGAGGTAAAGGCTTTATTGTTACAGTACTGTATAAAGGAACCGTAATTCACCACTGTCATGGCCTAAATAGGATTTGAGAAATGTCACATCGTTCTCCTGATTTTTAACTAAAACATAAGAAAGTGGTATAATCATGCTGTTGTATGATTTTTCATGAGCCATGCAAAGAGATCATAACTGTGGAGGTAGATTAAAGGCTATGTGTTGTTGATACACTAGATTTGGCCTTTCTTAAACAAATGTAAAATAAAAAGCAAGTCCATATGTTAAAACTAATGTAGGAATAATTGTGAATGTTCGGTTTGGCAATTCTGTTTGTAAGATTGGTTTTAGATTTTCTGCTAGGTTGACTGTATCATGACATAGCCATATGCTAGCCCAGAGTAGCACTGTTGCCTCTGTTCACCACTGCAGTTTGTTAAAAGTTAAAGAAATTCTTTCCTGACAAATTTACAGAAGAATTTAATTGAACTGTAAGGAATGAAGTATTTTTACATTAGCTGATTGATTGTGTTTAAACTATCTATCAACTACACATCAATTAATTGGCTGTAAAAATTAGACTGCATAATTTCTCTAACAAGGGGCCTAATGAGGAGAGATGACTCAAAACACCTTAAGCATGTAGACTCCATCTCCCTGCTGTGTCAGTTTTGCTGCACCTGTCAGGGTGGCACAACTGGCAGCTTTGTTATGACTGTTTCTTTTAGCGTTCCTAGATCCAATTCACCACACTCAGCAATTTTTCAGCATAGCTTGAAAAAGCTATTCTAATCAGCCAAAATAAACTGCATGGGTGTCTGCTGGTAGTTTAACTGCTTTATCGTGGTTGAACCGTTTGCCAACAGTCAAGAGGGGGGAAAAAAACGTTATGAGCGAAGCAGCTTAAAAGTGGCACTTTTTGTAGGGCAGAAAATGTGATGGCGTGGGCCCAGGTAGAAAGCCATCGTGACTATCGACTGATATGACTGATAGTGATCTGAAGCAGTTATTTCCCCTCCACCGGGCTGTCATTTGAGCGGCTGAGTGAATCTGGCTGGGGCTCTAGCCTATTCTTCCTCTGCCAGACGGGTGGGTGATTAGTGTTGCGGTAGTCTGCGCTTAGGCAGCTATGGGATGATGCCTGATAAGAGGTCAGACTGCAGCCGTGTACCCACCACCGTCCGGCAAAGCCCACCCATCTCGGTGTTCTGTTAACGCTTTGCCTGTGGATGACTCACAGCAGTGGACCACTGCTCTCAAAACGCATCTCTGCATCGATGAGAACAAATAGGTTGGTTTACTACCCTGGTTTATCTTCTCCAGCCAGCAAGCCAGACAGCCAAAGGACGCTGGGAAAGGTCTGTGCCTTTGCTGAGGAATAGACGGCCAAATAGACAAGGAGAGTTAATTGGGTATTATATTGAACATATTGTAGTTCAGCTAGGGCTGGGTAATAAGATCACTTTTTAGATAGAGGTACTGTTTTCAGGTCTCTTAAAGGTAGAGATTGGAAAAATAAATGGGTTTTTCATCATTTCACCATATTGATTTATCAGATATTGAGTCTATTATCAGATTCCAGTGTGAGATGAGATGCATGTTTAATATCATATCTCATTTTTCTCCATAAAGCTCTACTGAATTTGTTGTAAGTGTTTTCACAAGTTTATTGGAAAATCATTAAAAAAAGCATCCTACAAGCAGTCTACAGTAGTTCTCATGCATTAGCTTGCTATTTTCCCTCTGAGCTTCATTACTGTTCAAACTTCACAGGACGTTTTGCCGTTTATCCAGACAGAGAAAGGATATGTGCACTTCCACTTGTCGTCTGTATGCTAACTTTGTGAGGTTTTAGATATTCAATTAATAGGAGAGCCATAAAACATTTGAACTATATAGTCAAATATGTATATGTATAGTTTATATGGGTGCACAACCCAACCTGGTGCTAATAACTTTATAGATGTCAAATTGAAACGTATTTATTCTGAGCAGCTCAAAGTTTCTATCACAACACACTGGGATAGTTAATTTTAATGGTTTAAAAATAAAGCTAAATTCATTTTTTGTCATATTTGTGTAGGATCCTTCCTTTACCATCACATTTATTTGAATAGATCCATTTTGGTGACATTGGTGATGCAGAACTTCACTATTGTTGCCGACGTTCACAATGGTGACACAAACTAAAATGAAGATGTGTTACTGTGCATTGCTTATTTCAGAAATAAACAGACAAACACGTATTTATACACCACATTATGTCTGCAGGTAAGTATTACTATTTGATACATTTTTTAGGAAAATGTGAATTCATACTGTAGCATCTATCATCCAAGCTTTTGCAGTTCATATTCAAAATTCTTCAGGGCTCAGTGGAAATACACTTCTAATGTGTTTAAGTCTTGGTGCAAATACACCATCGTTATATTTGGTATACCTTAAAAGATTTTGACCATTGCTATGACAGTGATGTCCATACGTTGTTTTTTCAACAAACACAACCATCAACCTTAGAAAATGATCATTTATCTTTCAGTACAGAAAGCACTATAAATAAGGTGAGTTAACTTCGTCTGACATTTAGATATCTTTTTCTTAAAAAAAAAAAAAAACACAATTACTAGTTCACATTTTTATTATGGTTGAGATTGAACAAAATACTTTTGAAATATTGTTTTGCATTATCTGTGACTGCCTCATGTCTATAATTGATGTTGCGGTGAGTTCATTATTTCTGTCTCCAAAGGCCGCTGAGAAATCAAAGAATCACAACCTGCATTGTGGTTTTCAGTTACAAAAGCCATCATAAAATACATGGAGGTTATATTGTACGCAAAAGCTGCAAGGACTTGGGCTAAAAAACGAAAAATCAGCTAAAATACTACATTACCTGAAGGCAATATGAATCTTTATTTCCTCCTAAATAAAGTGATAGACTGATGAGGAATCATCCTTTGGCATTGGTGTTGCTACATTAAACATTATTTAAGCTTTATTGGGGGTGTACAACACAACACAGATTACCAAGGTGCTGTGCAGTAGGTAGGATTATACATTTAGTGTAACTTCTTTGAAATGCCACAGCCATCAATCAGCTACCAGGGAGTGAAATTATTTGTGAGAATATTTGCTCTGGTTGATGTCCCTTGCCTCTAAACATCTATTTAAATTCTTGACTGTGCCCAAAATAATTCTGACTAATCAGGGCCTGTTTTCCGCCGAATCCATCTTGTCTGTCACTCACATGAATGCACACATACAGCTACAGCAGGTTTGTCAATGGCACTTTGCAATGGCAGACCAACGGGCTCCGGAGGGGGGAAGCAGAGGAGGAGAGGTTTTTATGTTATTGATTTTGAAGTCTTTGAAAGTCTCTGAACTCTTAAATCTTACCTACAGAAGCTTTAGTGGCTGTGTAGCCAGTCACCTGAATAACTGCTCGAGCACAGACACATTCTAAATGTCCGTACGACACTGTACGGACAGGACCGCCAATACATGCTCCTCAGCTTGAATTTTGTTGATTTGACGTTGTAAATTAGAAGGAAAAAGCTTGTTGATATTTGAATGTAAGATTTCGCTGGGGCACAGCAGATCACTGCTGGGGAAAGGTGTTTATCAACACCCAGTATAGTTTTTGATTGGCTATCCCATTACGGTTTACTCATTTGTAGACATACTGTAGCTAATGTATTGAGCAATATTGTTTCTAATGTTTGTGCCCCCTTAATGGTTCAGGGATGGACTTCGCCTGGCCTTTTCAGTAACCAGATATTATCCTTTTACATTTTAATGGGACAACAAATAGACCGCCCAAGAAAATATTTAAAATGATTATTTGTGTTATAGTGTTCAAAATCAACGTGACCAGGCAACATACTGTAGCAATAACACACATTACAGAGAGAAGCTTTGTAGGTGGTGAGTCAATCAACCTTATACACAAAATATTACACAAACAAACTTTACACTCCTGTATTAATGGCCTAATGTGAATGTTTCTTATCCTCTCGGAGGCATCCTTACGGAAATTACCTCATTTGAATATCTTATTATGTGTGGAAAACGTACAATTTGTGCACCAAGATATCATGATCAACATGTAATAGACTTTATGCTATAGACATTACTCCACCAAGACAACACAGTCAGCATACGAATAGATAGACAATTAGGAAGTAAACAAGAAATTACATCTCATTGATGGGATTGAATAGAGTCCCCAAGGAGTAGTAGATAAAATGTAATGCCTCTACAAAAGGATAACAATAATACACAATAGCTTCTCTCATTACTCTGAGCATAATAACAATCACTCCTCATCTACCCAAGCCAATGCCTACAAGCATTTTAAAAACGTATAATTTTTCCACCCATAGTGGAAATAGAAGGCATGGTCATGTAGCAGAATTATAATATAATTTTACTGATACCTTTTATAAATAATCTGATTGCTTTGGGGAGCAAATTACCTTTTCGAATCAAAACAAACTAGCTTGTGTAAAACACACCGCTAACCTATTGATCACCTTGAAGGCCTATATTAATTAGGCACTATAGGTAAAGTTTCTCATTACAATGCTTTGGCATATTGAATGCAATTTCCACGGGTACTTGAAAAGGTATACCTTAATTAGGACAGGTAGATTAATTTCAGCTTTGTTAATTGATCATTCATAAATCAGTAGAAACAGAGCAACAATTACATTACTTTGTTACTTTACATTATGCAAGCCTGCAAGCCTGTCCCTGCAAGCCTGTCTCTGCAAATAATTTGAAGATGGGCAATGACTTGCGTGTTTACACATGTCATGTCTTGACAAGCTAATTGTGTAGGAGTCAATTTAAATAATAAAGAGAACATATGTTATTGAGTTATGAACCAATTACTGAGGAGGCGATTGAAAGCTTTGACAGAAGGCTGCGACTGGATAATGTTTAAGCCTTTGACCTAATTCAATATTTGCATCAGTCACATGAATATTTCAACTCAGTAATTAGGAGTGAGTGATGAGGGGGCAGAAATGCATACGGACATTTTGATTGTCCAAGGCTAGTCAACATGTCAACAAAAGCATCACATTGCACAGGCAGTAGGAACTCCCCATCACACTGGACATAGAATATAATGTGTCATCACAAAATCAATACTAGAAACAGCAAACAGAGCAAGAAAGAAAAATCTATAAACTTTGAGGGGGAAACAAATACAGGCTTTTCAAGTTAACTATTCTGATTTATCTCGGTTTACCTGAAGATAGTCCCCAAGATAGGCCTTATTTTGTGTTAAGCCAGCATAACAGGCCGCAGAGTGATTGTATCATAATCCTCTGGTACTAACCTCTTTTCTTTCCTTTCTATTTTGCCAAGTCAGCCAGAGCTCAAATTCTCAGCTGATAACTTGGATATAGCTAATACCTTTTAGGAGTTATAGGGATCCTTGAGCTGGGGTTTACAGGTGAGGAGTTGAAACTTTAGAAACACAGAACAGCAAGGAAAGGGAGGATACAGGGAACTGAATGTGAAGCTACCCGAGCGGGTGGGGAACTACACGTCCCTGTAGATAATTGTCTTTCACTGGAGCAGTGCTTCTCAAACCTGTGGGTTGGGAGGGAGGGGAAACTGCTTCTTGTAAAATGTCATTGTTCAAAAAGTTTGGGAACAACAAAAATATCACAACCTGTTAATAATGGATGGCCTCGTGATCTGGGGCATAATTTATCAAATTGACTTGAGATCAATTTTGACCTTAAATATGACTTACTTAATCGTAAGTAGTAAAACCTTGCTTTGACGTGGAAATTATCTTAACCCTATGAAAAGAGGCTTGACATGTTATTTTCCTGCTATGTAAGGATATTGCCAAATGAGATGCATACAGTATGCACATCATTCACATTTCGTTCACAGTTCTGTGCCGCTGCCCCTCATTCACTGGTGAATTCATCCCAAGATACCGCTTTGGCTTTGTTTGTCAAGTCACTATTTAGTCCACTGAATAATATGTGTTGTTTGTCTTCAATCTCCTCTACCATCACTGTGATCTCATCTTTCAAAATGTTTGCTTTTCTCTTTTGGTCCATAAACTCCTGACTAAATCCTAATTTATGCTATCATTATATAAGGGGAAATCTGTGACGGTATAAAAACATTCAGGTATCATCAATTTTAACTTGGTTTGAGATTTATAGAGCACAGGTGTGTACAGTATGTTCCAGTATGTAAAGTATGTTCCAAATGGGCTTCTTATAACTTGCTTAAGAAAGGTTTATTATGCTTCGTATGATCCAATTGTAAGCACGCCATCGGAAATTATCTTAAGGCTAAGTATAAGTATAAATCTAAGAAATGTTTGTTTGCTTGAGCCAATATTTTAAAATAAAAATGGTGCTTCTTCTCATACAAAAAAGCAAATTATACCCAAACATTTTCTGCACACTAGATTTAACATCATACGCTCATACTCACTGTACTGAGAAAAATGTTTGAAGGTAAAAGTCAGTTAAGTTGAAGCCGGATCACAGCTCAATGTTCCAGGACATCATAATTTACAAATGGAGCACTTTTCAACTACAGTAATGTTTGTAGATTCTAGAGACAACCCCCTTCGCAAGCTTTTGCTTCACTGCATGAGCGCTGCTGACAAAATGTGATACACATACATATTTCCCTTCCCAGACTCGCGGGGGGAGCAATTTCATCTTTATTTTAGGTTTCAATCAGATAACAGAGCGGGAGTGGAATGATGATACGGGGATAGCGAGAGCGAGGTAGCAGGCTGAAGTGCCCTTGTGGTCCCAGGCACAGATGGACGAGATGAGAGGCAAAGGGAAGCACAGCTGAGGCCTTGCAGCGTGGAGCACACAAGACCAGGAATCACTGAGACCAGGTTTGGCACTGATGACACTAGCTTTACAGCTACTCGCTCAGCCAAGTTCCCAGGAGGCAGGACGTGGTGAGCTTCAAGATTAAAGGCCCTTCTCTCTCCCAGGTCAAAAGTTTGTGTCGCCCTTCCAGGAAAGGCTCTAATGTACTGTATGTAATAATGATGCTGATTCGGTAAGCACACACATATTCCTCTTACCATTACAGAAACGCTATTTTCTCTGAGTTAATCTATTCCATCTGTTTGAGGCTATTGGCTGCTGCTCTTGGGTTTATACCATAGTTCAAAGTCATATAATACACTTTAAATGCCATTGTCTACACTATTCCATTGAGATTTTACATGCAAGCTTTCCATGAAAGTGTTTTATAAACATTTGATAAATATTATTCATTGTTCGTTCATAGCAAATAGAATAGATTAACCTGCAGTGGCCTCAATCCAATGAGATTGGCACTCATGCCCACGCAGGAGATCTGAATGAAAACCAAACATAGTTTGACTCCACCCCTGTAGCACTGCTCTCCAAATCCACTTAACTTCACAATCATGCTTTTACATCCAGAGGGTCAAATACAGTATATATTGCAGTGGATACATTACCATGTGACAGCTTGCCATAGATACAGGTTGGAGGACTGAAATGGAGGTTGAATAAAGTAGATACATTTGATTTAACATATATCAACCTAAAAACATTAATTTATATTATTTCTATTAATGCAAGAATGGTCAATGTTTTTTAGTATGTTCCATACTAAACATATTAATGAATGTAATAAATATCTGCTTATGATTTACACTGAGTCAAATTTTTAAGGAGACCGGATATGTCCTCTCCACAAACATTGGGAGTAAAAAACATACAGTATAGTCCACTAAACATGGGGCAGAAAGTCTGGTAATCTTCCACCCGGGCTTTAGTGGGAGGAAAAGAGAGCTTACAATAGCATCATCCACCACCGATCCATTTGGTGTCAGAGAAGAGAATGAAAAAGAAAATGAACACCTCGCCGCCATCTCAGCCTCAACAATTCCAGGAAATGGAAAAAGAAACGGAGAAATTGCTTGACAACAGTTGAGTTCTTACCAATGCGCATGCGTGTGTGTGTGCAGAGGAACTTGTGCACGTGCGCGTGTATTGTGTGTGCAGGAGGAACAGAGTAACTCAGGCACAAAATATGCACACTTAATGATGGAAAAGATTTCCATGATAACAAAAGCATTGACAGCAATGATGAACCACTCTCACTGCAGCCGGCCGGTGTCTATAGACAATTGGAAAGCTTTTCAGAAGTTTCTGTTGTGTAGGTTTTATTTTATTTTCTAAAAACCCATGCAGGGTTACCAACTTTTGTCATGGTCTTATCACTGATAGAAGTCCCTCATTTATAATGTATTTCATGATGTAGGCTATTCAAAAGCTTTTGTTAACAAGATAATTGAACATCAATACTAAAGCTTCATGTTTAGGCTATTCAATATATAACGTTAAGAGGCCTGGCGTTCTGACAACTCAATGAGCTTTACATAATTAGCTAACAGTGCAGACACAGTGTCAGATATCTTATCTAGTCTATTGGCTCAGTGTTAGGCTACATTAAAATGCTCTACACACTAATACTAGGCAGCAAACAACCACAGAAAGAAAAGATCGAGTCATATAGCTCAATATAACCATAATACCACACCACCCTAATCCAACTTCCTCTCCTCTCTTCCTCTACACACTTTCGCAGAAAGAGTCTTTTTCAGGTAGGCAACATATAGAAAAGTAGCTCTGCGGACCAGAGCTGGTTTCCACGGCAACAGAGAATGGAGCGCCCCCTTCCTCCCCCCCCCCTCCTCCATATAGCAGCTAATTTCCCCACCTGTAACACTACAATGGGTTCAGAGTTGTTTTTAAGATGCTTTGTGTGCAGGCTTATGGGGTTTACTATGGGGGGTGAATACAAACATCATTAGCAGGCTAACTAAGAAGTGACTGTGGAGCGGGCTCTTGCCACTCCTCCTGGCTTTGTCTTCTCTAACTTATTTGATCGCAAATTTATTTCCTTAAGTTGTTTTAAAGGACCTGATTCTCATCCTTCGATATCACTTGACACACACATCCTATCTGTCCTAGGCCACTGGCATGCTCTTTGTATTCATCAGATCCCTTTTTGCTGCATGACAGGGATCGGCAAAGGTGTTTGCGGAGGGCTATTCAGGTTGTTTGGTTATTCAGTTGTTGGTTTGGGGCCCTGCTTTCTCCCTAATGCTATTACAAACAGTACTAAAAAGGCATCTGGTATTCAAATTGGCTTGCAGTTTAATGAGAGGGGCAATGAGCTGCTTTAGTTCAAGACAGCTAAGGGCATGATGGTCAACATTGCACTATTGAATCTAAAGGTAAACACAATTACTTAAGCTATCACAGACACTACATATACAAGTCGGCATGCTCATACAGTATGACTTGTGCACGTAGTACAAGTTTTAATTAATTGTATATTTGTCCTTTTCCAATTTTTTTTAATTTGTTTCTATGTTATTGTTGGCTATCAAAGCACTTTGTGAACTATTTTAATACATTTAATACATTACAAGACTTTTAGGCATGTATAGTAGTTACAGCCTATACTGTACATTTTTATTATGTATAGGAAAGAGCTTTATACTGTCTATGGTACTTTTGGAAGGTTGTTCTATTCCTTTGAATAAAATAAAATAAATGTAATATTTAAACTTCTGTCTCTACATTTCCAAACCTTAGGGTTAATTGTGAGGAAGCTCTCCGTTATTGTGTGGCTGTAAGATGAAATGACAAGGTGTAGTAAATTAGATTGTATCTCCCCTGATGTGCATATCATATAAGAATTTACTTCTTAAGTTACTCTATCCTAGAGTTACAACATTGTTGTTTCATTGTATAAGGATTCACAATTCTGCACGCCGTAATTCAATTCCGTTTTTCTTTTTGTGCTGTGACATTCACATGTTAGTCGTACATTTTTTACTATTAGAAGAAGAAAAACTCTAGAATTATATTGAAACTGTATGGGCCTACACAATATCTAACAGCTGTTTTAGTGTAGTGAGTCTTATCGTAGTGAGTCTGCTCTTAAAATGGATTTATCCTGATCTGCCATTGAAAATATTCCACCGCATTCAATAGTAAATGCTGTCAAATATGACACGTTGGTGCTCAAATCCTCCTCAGGAGACATTACTTTAAATACTTTGGCCTCTAATGTGATCTCTTCCATTCACACAAAGATCCAGCTGCATGAAGCTATACTTTACATATCCATCACTACAATTAGAGATGGTGGGTGGAGCCACATACAATATTGCCTTTTGTAAAGTGTGTATCTGACGCAGGGCACCGATCAGAGCAGGCCTGTGTGCCAGATGCATTTACTTATGCAGGGTGGATAATTGCCAAGGGTCTGGGGAAGGGGGAGGGGGTTACAACAATTTAAGCAGGTGAATTGGCAGCTTTGCCATGGCTGTGCTGAGCAGACTGCTAAGTAATGTTTGCTGGTGTCCACAGAGAGGCAACCGGGGATGTAGCAGCGGGTGTTGGGGCGAATTGAGGGGGGGGGGGGGGTTGACAACAGAGAGAGAGAGAGAGAGAGAGAGAGAGAGAGAGAGAGAGAGAGAGAGAGGAGAGCCAGGTCATGCAAAAAAGGGGAAAGAAACAGAGGGATAGGCATGAAGGATGAGAGGCGATTAGGGAAAGGCGGCAAAGACAATGGAGATGGAGTGAGAGAGAGAGAGAGAGAGAGATATAGAGAGAGATAGAGTGAGCCAGATAGAGAGAGCAAGATAGATGGAGTGAGAGAGAGTGAGAGAGTGAGAGAGAGCGAGAGTGAGAGAGAGAGAGAGAGAGAGAGAGAGAGAGAGAGAGAGAGAGAGAGAGAGAGCGACGAGCCCCCTTAGAAAAGGTGTCACCGGGTGCTTCATTCCCCTGAGAGGCAGCCAGGCTGAGTGTGGCTGCCTGAGCCTGTGTGAAAAGGACCAATAACAGGCTGAGTAATGGGATTGTGCCACTGCAGATTGCGCGTGAACAGGCTGGGTCCTTGTGTGTTCCTGCACGTCAGGTTAGCACTGGCCTGAATGAGACCAGACCACACAAAGAGGCAGATCTGCCTGTTGTGCTTTCAAACACCTTACAACTCAACATTTTGAATTCAGGGTGACGGCCACCACATGGAACAGGCTGGTAAGTCAAACCAGGTCTATGGTCACATTTATGAAGACAAAGGTAAAAAAAAATTATAGCTTTGTTATGTATACCAAGATGAGTGTTTGTTGCATGTCCGTTCTGGCATCAAAGCATGCTCTCAGGTTACTCAGGAATAGTAATACTGTAAGTTACTATTGACTTATTACTCCTTCAAAAAGTAATACTATTACTTTACTTATTACTGGGTATTAAAAGTAATTAGTTACGTTACATTACTATATTACTTTCACAATCACTACCCTGCCTCGCCCCTTCTGAAAAATGACCACCTGTGTAGTCATCTTATTTTAGAATTGAATCCTCTAAATTTGCAATGACCAGATATCTCGTTCTTGTAACGCAGTAATTCAGCATTACTTGGATTAGTAATTGTAATTTTATTACTGTTTTGGAAAAAGTAATTAGTTACACTACTAGTTACTGGAAAAAGTAATAACATATTGATGTATGGTTTAGTTAGTTCACACAGCTTCGGTCTCTATTACAGTATAAGACTCCCCCGCCTACATAGCCCTTTCCTTCTCAGGCCTTCTGCTTTGTGTCCTGCTAGCGATTTAGCCCACATTTAGCACGTCTCTTCACATTAGCCTCACTCTGCCCCCTCACCTTGCGACTCACCTCAAGCTATTTACATCTCCTTGTGACCGCTGTTGGGACGCTGTGTCTCAACGTGAGCAAACCTGTGCATACTGTGTAATGTGAAGCATGGTATATGGGGTTATTGTGGGCTATACTGCATGCTGCTGGTTGTTGGTTTTTGTGGGAGACTTTTATCCCACTGATGTCTGAATGCATTCATTTCAAAAACACTGAGTTAGGCTGAGAAAGATGAAGATGAGGGAGTGTGCCGCTGTTCAGCACAGCTTTGTGCAGTATCAGTAGAACGTCTAACAATGGCTCAACAATTCCGGCACCGCTGATTCAATACAAACTTCTTATTAACTGCTCTGTTAGCATATGTGTAAAGTGAGGAAAAATCCTTTATTAAACAGCAAGTGTGGACGGCTTTTCTTGCAGAAATAAGGGCTGGTGCCTCCTTTCTTCCTGGAAAATCTATATTGTTAAAGTAACTCCATGGAAACATTTGAATTCAACCAGGTTTTAAGCCCCTGACATCTCATTATTTTGCATTAAGATGTCGTACTACCACCCTGACAGCTCCAGGGGTCTACAAATGATTCCCTTAAGTCTTATTAGAAGCCCGTGGCACCGGGCTATCTTGTCCTGCTCGGGTAGTATGGGACAAGTGATCGAACACACTGTATATAACTCAGTTTGTTTCCCTCCTGTTGTTTATTGTAAAATGTTAGTTCCCTCTGTAAAATATAGCCAGTCCTGACATTTGCTAATGTTCGTTGAGAGCTGAAAGGTTATTGTCAGTGCTTGGCATCTTATTTCTAACAACATCGACATTTGTCCAAAAATACCCGCTGCCTGAAATAAGAGACACCAGGGATTTTCATGATATAAAATATATGCCTTACAAACAACAAAAAGCTAATTTGGAATCACTTTGGAAATAACCTAGCATATATGGCCCACACAAATTACAAAACACTATAGAGAAAACATTCTATAAAATGCTTCTGGATTTTAAAAAAAGTCCTAGGATTAGGGAATTGATTTTCCATGTCCATGTAGAAGTATGGCTGGTAATATAGTTGCAGTATGGACAGAAATATCTACATTTTCACCTTACGCAGAATCAAAACAATGAGCTGGAACTAATAGAGGACAATTATGGAAAGGAGACAAATATTACCATCCATCCATCCATCTTCTCCGGCTTATCCGGAGTCGGGTCGCGGGGGCAGCAGCTTCAGCAAGGGACCCCAAACTTCCCTTTCCCGAGCAACATCAGC